>AFFK01020505.1:0-17747 GCA_000239455.1 Strigamia maritima | reverse complement strand
ATAAAGTATAATGTATTTATTAAAGTGGTCAACATGACCAAAACTTACAACTCTTAAATAAGAGATAGAGAAATATAAGAGAAATGTAGCGATTTTGAGTTAGGTTACCTAACTATACAGTATACCTAACTTGGATGTTGTACCATGTTACAACAATGATCTGACTTTGTATTAAATTGTAGCGATATGCAAATGAGCGGCGAGAATAGTGAAATAGTGAATAAAGTGAAACAAGATGTTTTCTCAAACATGACAAGTCATTTATTTATTCCAAAGTGGAATAAGATAAGAAAACATGAATAAAGTTATACATTGGATAGGATATAATAGAATATTAGATCTGTAGAAATAGGCCTAAGTAATTATATAACACTAGTTTGACCACGTGGTCAACAAGCCTCGAATGTCCCTCCTATGTGGGGCATTCGGATTTTAACAAAGTCAAATTAACTATTACTTATTAAAGGAAATCCAAGGTTTGCAGATGTGCAATCGGGTTGCATATCAGTTCAAGTTAAACAGTTTCGTCACTTCAATCGGTCAATTATCGAATCTAAATCGAGGGAATCTGTAAAAAATAATTAGCGGGATGGTATCATTCCGGGCTGAACACGAGCAGCCGTCAGTCCACGAGCTGACACCGAGACACGGGCTCAGTACAGGAAATGCCCAACACCACTGCCCATTAAGTAGAAGCAGTGGGGAAGAAGAGACAATAAAAGCATTAGTTCTTTGACCACACAGGTAGCCAACATTTTAGTCGACCGGGCATGACACGGGCACGCCGACTGACACGAGCAGTCCATCGGAACACGAGCCGATCTATCGGAACACGAGACGATAAGGTATGACACGAGCATACAAGTGGGCATGGGCCACTACCTGGACCACGAGCCAAGCAAGGACAACGGACAAACATAAAGGGTGGATACAAAAGTATCAATGTATCCACCAAAACAAATAATAACAAAACATATTCGAAGATATAAAAGTGACATAGTCAAGTAAAGGTTGTGTGCATAAGAGAGAGATTAAGCTCTTGTCAGAACTTATATACCCCTCTAATCTACTGATTAGGAGATTAGTCAAATGGACTAATCACATGCAATCATGATTGCATTACATGAACCTGGTGTTCAGGTATCAACACTTTGATATTTAGTTGGCGCCACTTGTCCACAGGTGTAAATATCTTTTTAATATCATGTAAGGTCACATAATTTCAGGTGATTGTACTATCGGCAACTTATGTCAGTTGCCATGACATTTTAACAATTGATATTGTCGAAATAAATGAAGAGTTTCCATTATATTAGTGTTGCGATGCAGGGAAGCATTGCCAAATGTTGTGGTAAACATTATTTAATTTGTACACTCTTTATTCTGGGTAAAATAAAAGATTACGGTCAATTTTGAACCGTCACACGTCCCTCCTAAGAATGGTATTGTGGTTACACAAAACTATTCTTCACTCTAAACCTTTTGATAAAGAGTGTGGATCAATTGAATTGTTTCCAGAAATTTTTGGAGTTTTTCCAATTGAGACAAGGACATAAGATTTTATTTTTATTTATAAGTCTTTATTAAACTTGGCAATTCTGTGCCATGGTTTTACTAAATAGTAAAACAAAAATGAGTGTAAAGTAAAGTTAATCTTTTGGGTTAAAACCTTAGTTTTAATTAATCACTTTTTTGAACTACAGTGGTTGTTGCTGTCCCTTCTGTTCTGGGAGGAAGTAGAGGGAATATCAAGGCTGTTGGTGGCGCAACTATCTGTGGTTCTCCACCAATTGGCCACGCGGTAGGGACAGTTCGTTTGGAGGGCAGGGCCCCATAGGCAGGTAAACTCTCTGTATGGAATTTGGTGACAAATTCCAAATTATCTGGTCATTCTGCCGCTTTCTCTCGTTTTTCCCTATCCATACCTTGAAGCTGGTCTGCATAGCAGCTTCATATAACGGGGGATGAACAGTATTTGTTGTCCCAATCTCGAATATCCACTGTTCGAAACGGTCTCTACATCGGCGATTTACGCACCTTAATGCTTCTTCCCATGTTCGGATTCGCATGAGGTAAGCGTCCTCGCATCTGTTGTTTAAAATAGTCCAACGGGTTGTTTGAATATTTTTTATCACATCGAGATACATGTCACACTTAGAAATATGAGACTCTACAATTTGATGTGCGGTCGAGATGTACAGGGCCAAATCTCGCATCAAGGTTTGTCTTTGTGTCTCCTGTGTGTGAGGATCATGTGTTACTTCTTGGTAACACGCAGAAATTCGGAAATGAGAACCTAGCCACTTTTCCTCAGTTTCCTGTCTGGTTTGGACCAGTTGAAATTCGGTACTCGATCCAGGATTTTCCAGTGAGCTACTGGGATTTTGAATTTCATATTTATTCAAACAATCTTCGATGAGTTGAGCCACGTTGGCTCGGATGGCTGGGGATGGGCGATTTGTATCCCCTTCAATGTTTCGAATTTCGGAATCATCTAATTGTTTGCAAGTTGAGCAAACAGACCAGCGCTTTTGTCCATCTTTTACTCCGCTTGGAACTAAAATGGTATCGATTCCTGGTCCCCAGGTAATTGATTTTGCTACGTAACCTTTTCCACAGCAGTTTACGCAACGAATTGCATGCTGCCCACCAGCAACACCAGTAATCCACTTGATGCCCATGCATAGTTGGCACTGGGCATGGGTTTCCATGTTAAATGGATGTGGTTGGGAACCACGATTTTGGATGTCATCTTGACATTGGTTTCGGCGCTGTTTTGATGCTTCCACTTGTGAAGTCATTTTTGCTGGTTTCCGGAAAGCTCGACTTTCCTGCAGAGGTTGGTTTTCTCTTTTCCTTCGTTTTAGAGATTTTCCCTGGTTCCTTGAATCAGGTTGTTCATCCCAATCGAATCGTTCGTTTTGTCGAGGTCTCTTAGGGTTTCGGCCGCCTCGATTGTTGGATGGATAATTCTTCATGATAGAAGATATAAAATCGGATTTTTAGATTTGATAGTTTTGGTTAAGCACAAGTTGCTGTTGGAATTGAGATTTATCGATTCCTTTATTTGTCTCATTGTTTATTTATCCAGTCTATTTTATAAATAAAACTTATGAGGTTTATTTTCAATAAAATTGTGATACTGAATTTTAATGATAGTTTGAGATTTAATCATTTTGATATTTTCTAATCTCATGTGTATTTATTCTATCTGTCTGTACAAATAGAATGTTTTACCAGATTTGTTTAATATGGTTGTGTACTAATTTCTTTTGAATTTTTTAATGGATGTTATTTCTAAAAAATGGTGTTTCCAATGAATATAGTACATAGTCATCATATTTTTTGTTAGGCACTCTTTGTCTTTTTGTTGGTTGAGTGTTCTCAACATCAGAGTCTCTTTAGCTGTAACTTTCTTAGTTTGCTGGGTTGGGGGAACTATATTAGTGGTTGTGTTGATCTCTCTGTGCAAGCACCGCTGGTGTAGTTATTGGTTCAATTACAGGATTATTCTCAACTGAAATTGTTTCATCCAACCAAGAAAGGGTTTCATTAGCTTGGTGAGTAGCTACTTCTTGTCCTTCTTCCCATTGTTCAATGGGATAATTTGGAATATAGGGTACCAAATCTTTGATGTTGATTGAATTCTCAATCTCACCATTCTCGAGCTTTTCTAGGCGGAATGCATTTCCACCGTGAACATGGGTTATTCTCCATGGTCCATCTCTTTTCTTAGCCAGCATGATATTTATCATCAGCTTTGGATAAGTTATGGGTCTTTTTCCAGACCAAATCATTGAGCTCAAATTTGCAAACTGTATACTTTTATTATGTATGTCGCGGTGACGCTCATAATTTTTTTGTATTTGCAAATGCATTGATTGATGGGCTCTTTTGATTGTATCTATTAGTTTAGTTACAAATTCTTCAGGATTGTTTTTGTCAAACCTCCCGGCGTAGCCTATTAATCGAGGATCCCATGGTGGTGGGATAATTCTTCCTGTATTTAAAAACAGGGGTGTATGTCCAGTGGCTTGTGAGAGTGCAGTTCTACTCGCTAAAGCAAAGTCATGGATATATCGGGGCCAATTTGCATGAACATCAGTAAAAATAGCAATTAGCATTTTTAGATCTCTGTTGGCCCGCTCTGTTGGATTAGCTTGAGGGTGGTATGGGCTAATTAAAGTCCGTGTAATGTTCCGTCGTTCACAAAACTATGCATATACCTTGCTAATGAACTGAGGTCCATTGTCACTCAAAATCTTTTTAGGATTTCCATGTCGACAAGAGACTTCATGTACTTTTTCTGCAATGTTGGTGCCTGTTGCTTTTCTTAGAGCAAATAGTTCAACATATTTTGTGCAGTGATCAATTATGACCAATAGCCAGCTTAACTGGTTCTTTCCAGCCGGTTTAGGACCCATTAGGTCGAGTGCCATGGTTTCCCATGGTGCTGTCATGTTATGAGGAGTGTATTCTTCTGCTGTTGGTTTTTTCTGCACTGGCTTATACTGCTGGCAGTGCTGACAACCTCTGACATATTTTCTCACTTTGCTAAATCCTTTCTAGTGGTAGAGCAAACGTGTGCGATGAGCAGTTTTGGAAATACCAAAATGACCTGACATGAGGTGCCCATGACTCTCTGAGTCTTAAAGATGGTGGTATGACTGCTTTAAAGCCATTTCCTGCTATTTCCTCATCATCGGTGGGAAAGAAGAATACAAGCATTTCTCCATCTAAAGAGTATTTTTGTACAAGGTTCTTAAACCCTTTAGGTTTATGGTATTTCTTTGGAATAATTCCAAATTTAATATATTGTATGATTTCACTACAATATGGATCTGCATTCTGAGCAGAAATTATTTTTTCTCTTGTTGGAGGTACTTCTTTTAGAGTCTCTGTTAGAGCACTAAATAGAGTTTGTTGTCTATTTAAGGGATTTTCCTCCTTTTCTAACTTTTTTTTCTCTTTATTAGAGAGGTTTGTGAAGTTGGAAATTGGTTTTATTTTAGTAAAGACACTGAATAGTGTCTCTGCTATCTCCTCCCTCCTTGACTCGGTTGCATCTAACAATTGGATGTCAACTGAGCACAAATGTTCTGTAACAATGGTTTTCATTTTTTGTATCCAGTGGTTTATTCCATTGAGGCCAGAATTGTCGTATGTCTACATCTTTTACATGATCTGTTTCAAGGATAGTAGAAGCTGGAAGGGGAGCTCTGGATAGGGCATCCGCAATTTGATTGTATTTGCCCCGTCTGTATTTAATTTTGAATGGGCACATTGTAATCTGACTACCCATCGGACAAATCTGCCAGATGGTTCTGGAGTGCTCATAAGTCACTTCAGAGCTTGTGCATCTGATTCTAATGTGAATGTGATATACTCCACAAAAGGTCTGAATTTCTCTACAGCCCAGATAACTGCTAGACATTCTAGCTCTGGGATGGAGTATCTAACTTCAGCACCTCTTAGTACTCTGCTTGCAAAGGAGACAGGTCGGAGAATGGTTTTCCCATTCTTTTCTGACTCTTGCATGAGTACAGCGCCTAAACCAACGTGTGAGACATCAGTTTGAATAGTAAACAGTTTTCTGAAATCTGGTCTAAATAATTCCTGATTTCTTAACAGTTTCCGTTTAAGAGTTTTAAACGCTATCTCAGCCTCATCTGTCCATTTAAACTCAGGAGCTGTACTAACCATTTTACCTTTAATGAACTTTCGACCTTTAATTAGTTCAGACATAGGTCTTGCAATAGTTGCATAGTTTTTAATGAATTTCCTTAGGAATCCAGTTAGTCCGAGAAATCTTTGCACAGATTTAACACAGTCTGGTCGTGGAAAATCTCTAACTGCAATTAGTTTCTCTGGGTCACATTGGGTTCCAGAAGATGTAATGCAACAGCCCAAGAATTTGATTTCTGTTTGGCTCATTTTATATTTGGATTTACTTATGGTAAGTCCTGCTTTCTGGATTTTGTCTAAGATATCTCTTAACATGTTCAATATGTTCTTCCCATGTGTTGGAGAAGATGATGACATCATCTAAATATACATGAGCATATTGATAGAGGGCTTCTCCTACTACATCTTCCATTAATCTCATTACACATTGGGGCATTACACAGGCCGAATGGCATGCGTATAAACTCATATTTGCCTTTAGGAGTATGAAATGCAGTCATAGGTGCACTCTCCTCATCCATTTCTACTTGGTAATAACCTTTGACCAAGTCAATACTGGTGAAGTATTTGGCACCTCCTAAATGCAATAGCATCATATGAAAGTCTGGCATAGCCAGTGTCTAGTTCAGTCATGGCATTGAGCCATCTGTAGTTAATACACAGTCGGTAAGTTCCGTCTGGTTTGGCTACAATCAAAGGGTGGCTCACAAATGGACCAGTAGAACGTCGAATGAGGCTTAAAGCTTCAAGTTCTTCTACTAATTTGATGATAATGGTCTTCTTAGTAGGATTACTCATCCTGTAAGGGCATTTCTTTGGTTCACCTTTGAGGGTTATTTTATGTTTTATCAGTGTAGTACAACCAGGTTTGTCTGTAAATACACTTTTAAAACTTTCTAGTAACTGTTTGTATAGTTCTCGCTGCTCTGCTGTGCAGTTGCAGCCTCCTACTAGTTTATCACTCCATTCCAGATTTTGGGCAATCTCAGCTGAGGTGGGATTTGGAGTTGGAGTTGGTTCCTGGATTAACTCCTTAGTTTCATCTTCTTTATCAAGAGGATGATTGATTTGCGTGTAGTTCGCAAACTTGGTCGGATGTTTGAGTTCCAAAAGAGTGAGTTTTATGTTGTTCATATTTTCATATGAGATTTTCAAGTTGGGAAAATCATCGCAACAACATATTTGCTCTTTTAGTTTTAAATAAAGTCCCGTCTTTCTCATAAAGTTATGTCCGATTACTACATGAGTAATGTCTTTTTTAAGGACAATAAAGGAGAAAGGAGTTACTGTCTCACCCCATTTTATATGAAGTTTAATCTTTCCTAATGGACGATGGTCTATACCAGCTGCTGATATATTCATACGAGTTCGAAGGGGTTTTATATCACTCTCTTTTAATTTCAAGAATGGGAGTGCTTGCACTCCAATAAAACAACTCGTAGCACCGGTATCCATTAGGGCTATAGTTTCCACATTATCCAAATTGATTTTAATGTGAGCATAGTCATGTGGTTTCTTGTCATCTAAGACATAAAACCGATGTCGCATTTGTTGGAGGAGTTCTTCCTGTGCGATTGGAAGTGGATATGAGTGGAATGGGTTATCTTCTGATCCACTCAATGCCATGTCCATTTCTGTTTGATGCTTTTTATCATCAATCAGTTGGCGGGGTTCGAGCTGGACGATATCGACCCCGAGATCGCGTTTTTTAGGGCAGTACAGTCCTTGAGACTGTGCCCAGTTTGAGCACAAAAGGGACATGTCTCCAGTCGAGTCATGACTCCTTGGAGCAAGAATGCAAATCATCGCTCTCTTTAACCTTTTTATGGGTTTCGTCATTATTAGAGGGATTACTCCTCTTTTTATTAATATGACTCCCATTTTTGGATTCGTGAGGGCATTGGTTCCGGTAATGCTCGGTTGAACCACAACCATAACAAGATCCAGCTTTGAATCGCTCTTTTATCTTGTTTTTACTACCTTTGTTCTCACTTAAAGCATTAAAGTATGCTTTTCAGCAGGTTGTAATTGTGATTCTGCTGATTCCTCCTCACTTTCAGTGTCAGGATGATCAACTGTCACTTTAAGTTGTTGCTTATTTTTAGAGAAGTTATTTTCTCTATTCTTTGGAGCGTGAGTATCTTTATTTCTATTTCTATCAAAAGGGGTTTCAGAAAGAGTTGTAACTCCTACTTCTGATGATGGAGCATCAAAATATACTCTATCCTTTGTTAGTACAGAATAAAGTTTTCTTATACCTAATTCAATGGGTTTGTAAGGAGCTAGGAGAGTTCTCATGTATTTGTGGACATAGACCACAATAGTCCCGCAGCTCCAAACTCATTGTAGTGGGTTTGGCGACACCAAAGTCCATAAAATCTTTCAACATATTTGAAAGTAGTTTCACTATGTTTGGGACGAGTTGCACGTAATTTATCACCCATTTGGGTTTCTGATAATGCATAGCGACTTTTGAATAAAGATTCAAATTTTTCCCAAGTATTCATTTGTGGTAGATTATCTCTATACCACAATGCGGCTACATCTGTTAGATGTAATGGTACACATTTTTTAAGGGCGCCATCCAAAGTATCATTTATGGCTAGAGCAGCACCTTTAACTGCTTCTAAGAAACCAAAAAGATCATCATCCGTACCACGGCCAGAAAAGAATTTGATTACATTTGCTTTGTAACTCATGTTTTTCAGGATATTTGCAGTACTTGCATCAGATGTTCTTGGAGATGTGTGCCCTGAATTGAAATTATTCCCAAAATTGTCTTGGAAGAATTTCAATTGTTCCGGACTAAATGGAATATTTCCATTCGTATTATGGAAATTGTTTCCATTTTGGGTGTTATTTCCGTTAAAATTTGAAAATTTGTTTGCATTTGGGATATTATTTCCTCCATTTATATTATAGAAGTAATTCCTATTGCCAGAGTTGTTATTTCCATTAGTAGGTGGATTATTAATTCCACTCCTATTTTGGAAGTTGTTATTTCCATAGGGACCATTATTTGTTTGGAAATTGCCATTTCCTCCACTTCCTCCATTTAAAATTTGGAAATTATTTCCAGATTGCAAATTTTGTTGGTTTCCAGTTGGAACCTGGGAAGGAAAGTTTCCTTGCAAATAATGTTGGGAATTTGAATTCCCAGATGTTGTATTTGTTTGCAAATTTGGGTTTGGTTGAGAAATTGGGCTATTTCCAATTTGACCATTTGGATCATTATGATTTCGAGGGGAACTCGAAATGCTAAGATTTAATGATGCACAATTACCATTAGTAATCACAGGATTATTTATCGTATTTTGGGGATTGGGTGAATTCCCAATATTTCCCTGAACTGAATCCACAACAGGTATAATTCTTGTTTGTACATTATTTCCCAAATTTATAAGAGGATACGTAATAGTGGGTCCCGCGGGGTTATTTGGGGCAATAGGTTGTTGAATCGGCGTAGAAGCACGCTGATTTGAACCAATTGTGGCTATCGGTTGGGCAACTTGGTCGGGGAATAATATTTCCGCGCTTCTGATTATATCTTTGGCAATTTGTAGTTGCTCTAATAAATCTTTTTCTCGGGCCTCCGATTCTAGTCTATTTTGTTGCAAACGTTCTTTTAATAACCGGCGTTCGATTGATTTGGAAGCTTCTAGCTGTTCTCTATGGTTAGCCAATAGATCAGATAGACATGCTAAGAAATCTTGTTTGCTAGCGAATCGAGTTTCGGCTATATTCAATTGTCGACATATTTGGCGCCAATTAGCATCGGCTATGTCTACATAGACTCGACCATTTCCAGTAGTATTAGAAATATGAGATTCATCAGTCCATTGACTGGAATCATTCATTTGATTATTTGCAATATTTAGATCTAAAGTATGGTTACCATCAAGATCAATTGCAGGTTGAATGTTATTTTCCGTAGACATTTTTTATTGTTTTTTGATTTAATTTTCTTAAATCAATAAAATGTAGGTACAGAATACTTTATTTTTTTGACTGACATAAATACGGCAATCAATTGTTTAACTGAGATTCAGTTAATTTTAATCGACAATGAAGCTTTTCACTGTTGAAGACGGATCGAAATATACGTGGCAACACGTGGGAAATCTCGAGGATGGAATGACTGATTGTTTCAGTCTTTCCTCTAGCATGTTACGTTTTGGGGATTTATCAGAATCGTTTCTGATTGGCCAAAACACTTATTCACGTACAACGACGTTTAAACGTACAGGAAATATGTAATGCGAATGACATCACGAGAATTCGAATCGGTTTTTATGGATTTTCCACTATTTCAATAAATTTTCGAAACTTATGTATTTTTTTGGAAAAATAACCTTTTTGTGAATTTTATTAATTTTATCGATTTTTGTACCAATAAAATCTTTATAACTCAATTTTAAGTCTAATTTTATTTATAATATTGGTTTTCCAATATATTAATTTGAGGAGCCATATTTATTTCTCTTATTTTTGAAAGTTTTTCAAAACAGAGAAATTTCTGTTTCTAAAGGGAACTTCGCTGCCATACTCGGTTGCTTAGCAATTTATTGTTGGAGCGAAAATGGGTTTAGGGGGTCTATGCGCTCCCTCCGTATTACGCTATATTCATTTGGGAATTACGACCCTTGCTCGTAGTAATACGACCCTTTGTTTACATTCCAGAGTTCATTCATGAATTTTAATTGTTGCGGCTCATAGTAAAAAGAGTGTTCTCTCTTTTGCCACTTCCATGAATCTTAGTTCTTGATTTGGTGAAATGATTTATTTCAACATTTGGAATGGTTTTATTTATTTTGACAATAAAATATATTTTAATTTTCTAATAAAATTTGCATTTTATTTAAACCTAGCATGAATTGTATTGTTGGTAATTTTCTAATGTTGGTCGCGATCGTGATTTGGTTTCCATGGAGATGAATTTTGAACACGGTTGTTTGTTTGCGACGCATTTGATGAAATCACCGATGAAATAACTAATTTTATTCCTTTTTAAATACAATTTCGAATCTGATTCTGGTCTGGCTTTTTAGGCAATGTTTGAATAATTGGAACATGACATCAGAATCGATTGATCGATAAAATTTACTCAAATTCTTTATTTAATCATTTGTAAATAAAGGTTGTGAGCATTCGGAAAATGACACACTGTTTTGTATGTAATTATATTGGACTAAGCAGGCCCAAACCTAGAATAACACTACCATCGTACGTGGGAGTCGGGCAGCCTGTAGATGTGGGGTTTTGCGCGAAGAGGCAAACACTCGAGCGGGTGGGTCTGCTTTGGTTTCGTCGCGCGAACACGTAGTTGGCTCAATTATGTAAACTCACACGGTTTTTCAGTCGGAAATAATTAAGAATCACCAACAGATGAGAAGTACCAATTGCGTGCTTAAAATAATGGCTTTCAAGTCTAAAAGTTCACTGCTGATGAATTACAACCCCAAAGTTGGCATTTCAGCATGAAACGCTCATATTATAGGATTGCATGACTAGAAGCACCTTAAGATGTACCTGGTTGCTGGTCTAATGCTAAAGGTGTGCTCGGTTGCGAGCATGGACTTCAAGTGTCTATACAAACTCACTTGATCAAAGAAATCACCTCCTATCAGGTGGTCAAAATGGGTCAAAATGGGTCAAACCATGCAAAAGTTAATAATAACTAAGGGGAGGAGAGGTGATTACTCATTACAATGAGCGCAACCTTAAGGTGCTAAAATAATCATGCTAAACACCTAATGGTGTTAAATTTAAATTTTAGAATTTTATATTTAGGCCCCAAGGATAATGATAAGGTAATACATTTTGAATTTTTATCGGTGTTCTTTTTATTAGTCGGTATTTGTGAAACCAGTTTTTTACATATTATCCAAAATATAACTTTTTGTAAAATTAAAAGTTTAATTTTTAGTGTTGGTTTTTATATCACAATTTGAACTAATAAGATCTTTTTGGATCTTTATAGAACACATACAAATATTTTAGAAATTCTCGAATTTCAGAATTGTTTAGGCTTGAAGGAGGTTAGGCCCAAGTTTGGACTTGTTTACATCGTGCCACATATTTGATTGTTATATATTTGATTGTTATCAAATTTTCTTTATTGCGATATTTATTCTGTTTATTAGGTGTAAACCTAATGTAGAATATAATAAAGGTTAGTTTTTATCTTTTTATTCAAAAGAACAAGATTGATTTGCAGCATTTCATGATTTGGAGAATTTCTTCTCCACATGGTGATATGCAAATTTTCGGCGATTTTTACCAAATAAACTAATAAATTTCTTTATTAATTCAATATACTTATAGCTTACATAAATAAATACTTAAATTACTTATTCTTTACGTATAAGTTCGGCAAAATTCGACTTTAAAACCGCGATATGGAAATTTCGATCTCCACGTGGTTTCGATCGATTTTTTAGCAGTTTTTTGCTAAAATCGTTTTATTTCTACAAAGTTTTCTATATTTAGAAAACAAAACATGTAGAATACAATGAGGGAGTGTAGATTTTACACAAATTCACTTAACTTTTTTAAAAATTCCAAAAAATCACTTTTTTCAATTTTTATGCAAATTTGCATAAACTATTCAAAACTCGTTTGCCTAATATGCTAATGACTATATCCTGTCAGGCTTGTCACGTGTGACGTGAATAATTAGACAGGATAATAATGATTTTAGCATAAGTATAATATATTTATTAAAGTGGTCAACATGACCAAAACTTACAACTCTAAGATGAGAGATAGAGAAATATAAGAGGACTGTAGCCATTTTGAGTTAGGTTTAGACCTAACTTGGGTGTTGTACCATGTTACAACAATGACCTGACTTCGTATTAAATTGTAGCGATATGCAAATGAGCGGCGAGAATAGAGAAACAGTGAATAAAGTGAAGCAAGATGTTTTCTCAAAACATGACAAGTCATTTATTTATTCCAAAGTGGAATAAGATAAGAAAACATGAATAAAACATGAATTTTGACAGGATATAATAGAATATTATATCTGTAGAAATAGGCCTAAGTAGTTATACAATACTAGTTTGACCACGTGGTCAACAAGCCTCGAATGTCCCTCCTATGTGGGGCATTCGGATTTTAACAAAGTCAAATTAACTATTACTTATTCAAGGAAATCCAAGGTTTGCAGATGTGCAATCTGGTTGCATCTCAGTTCGAGTTAAACAATTTCGTCACTTCAATCGGTCAGTTATCGAATCTAAATCGAGGGAATCTGTAAGAAATAATTAGCGGGATGGGATCATTCCGGGCTGAACACAAGCAGCCTTCAGTCCACGAGCTGACACCAAGACACGGGCTCAGTACAGGAAATGCACAACACCACTGCCCATTAAGTAGAAGCAGTGGGGGAGAAGAGACAATAAAAGCATTAATTCTACTACCACACAGGTAGCCAATATTTTAGTCCACCGGGCATGACACGGGCACGCCGACTGACACGAGCAGTCCATCGGAACACGAGCCGATCCATCGGAACACGAGCCGATCCATCGGAACACGAGCCGATCCATCGGAACACGAGCCGATCCATCGGAACACGAGCCGATCCATCGGAACACGAGCCAATAACGTATGACATGAGCATACAAGTGGGCACGGCCACTACCTGGACCACGAGCCAAGCAAGGACAACAGACAAACATAAAGGGTGAATACAAAAGTATCAATGTATCCACCAAAACAAATAATAACAAAACATATCCGAAGATATAAAAGTGACATAGTCAAGTAAAGGTTGTGTGCATAAGAGAGAGATTAAACTCTTGTTAGAACTTATACCCCTCTAATCTACTGATTAGGGGATTAGTCGAATGGACTAATCACTTGCAATCATGATTGCATTACATGACACCTGGTGTTCAGGTATCAACACTTTGATATTTAGTTGGCGCCACCTGTCCACAGGTGTAAATATCTTTTAATATCATGTAAGGTCACCTGTATTTAGGTGATTGTACTATCGGCAACTTATGTCAGTTGCCATGACATTTTAACAATTGATATTGTCGACATAAATGAAGAGTTTCCATTATATTGGTGTTGCGATGCAGGGAAGCATCGCCAAATGTTGTGGTAAACATTATTTAATTTGTATACTCTTTATTCTGGGTAAAAGTAAAAGATTACGGTCAATTTTGGACCGCCACAGAATTAGATTGGGATTCCGAAATTAATAATTCAGCGCAATTAGTAGGAAAACAATTGACAAGTAACTTACATTCGAATATTTTCAAAGCAATAGATCCAGATTTTATTAATATTAGACAACCACCATTAATCCACAATTTATAGATGCTATTCAGCGGACGCGTAAAGAAGAAAGTATGTATACTGATACGGCTACAACTTTGGCGTTACAGGAAAACTCGAGATATTCGGACTCTAGTGACCTACCAAAGTATGTTAGACCATATACTGATAGGAATTCTTTAGATTTTCTACAAAAAAGAGCAGAACCAGTAAAAATAGTAGCAACTGTTACAGACAATCAAATAGCGTCAACGTCAAGTAGTTTAGAGGTAATGTCAACTCTATCTGAACCACCTATACCATACGTAGCGGTACCGAAAGTATTTGCAACAAAGAAGGCAGAAAAACTTTATTTATTTCGTAAAAAGAAGCGAGAAGAAAGTAGAAATAAAGGTAGACAGTTTAAATCTGAAAATAGGAAAAAGGAAGGCGCGATAGCAGCGAAGCAATTTTTTAAAGATAGTAAGCATAGTGTACGCACAATTAGAAATCAAGAATTGGAAATAATTGAGGAACGTCAGAATTTATTACAAGCGATGTTGAATAAGAGAATGATGGACCAAATCTTGGGTGACATTAAAGGCAAATTTGCCCTGGCCTACCTCGACGACATCATTATCTTTAGTAAAACGTTTTACAACACATTGCAGAAATCTTGGACAGATTAGATGCAAAAAATCTAAAAGCGAGCCCAACAAAATCATTCTTTTGTGCGGAACAACTTGACTTTTTAGGCTTTACGGTGTCTGCTGGCAAATATACTGCTAATAACACCAAAATCCAAGCAATATTGGATTACCCTGCCCCTAAAACTTTGAAACAACTTCAGCGTTTTATTGGAATGGTTGGATTCTATGCTCCTTTAATTAAAGACTTGAATTCAATACAAAAACCTTTCTTTGTGCAACATAAGAAAGAAAAGTGGAATAATTTCACTTGGACACCAGAATGTCAAAAAGCTTTTGAGATTCTGAAAGATCTACTCACTGGAGATATCGTGCTACCTTTGCCCAATTTTGCAACTCCTTTCACCATTCACACGGATGCAAGTGCTGCCGTTCTCGGTGCAGTACTCATGCAAGTAGATCCCAAAGATAACCTTTTGCACCCTGTAGCATACGCAAGTCGTACACTGCAAGGCGCAGAAGCAAATTACAGTGCTTCAGAACTGGAGTGCTTAGGAGTAATATGGGGTGTCGAAAAATTCAGACCCTACATTGAAAACTCCAAATACACGGTTGGTTCTCAAATGGTTAATGAACTGTGAACACCCTGCAGGTAGATTGACACGTTGGGCCATGAAGCTTCAACAGGAAAATATAGACATTGTCTGTAGGAGAGGCAAAACCAATGTAGTTGCTGATGCTCTCTCCAGACTTGGCACGGAAAGTGATGAAATCACAATCCACGACCAAGATGCAGAGTATGAAAGATCCCAATTATACTCATTATTTTTATTGACTGATTCTTATCATTGGAATATTTCAATGGAGGAGTTTGAGCAAGCTCAAAGAGACGATGAAAATCTTTCTAAGATTATGAACTGGTTGCAAACAGACCCAGAGGAAGACACTCCCTGGCCTGATGTACCAATGGAATACACAAAACTCAAAACAGAGTTTACTCTAAACAGAGATGGTGTGTTATTCATTTTTGCCTCCTTCAAATCAGATATTTATCTGGAAGATGTGGACAATTCAGCTGGACTCAAAATTGTGGTTCCAAAAACTTTGCAAGACAAATGCTTAGTACTCGTCCATGACTATTCTAGTAGTGGACATGGTGGTGGTGACGTCACTTTTGAAAGACTCAGACGCTCTTTCTTTTGGGTCAATTGCAGACAAGACACTGTCAAGTATGTCACAAAATGTGACAGATGCCAGCGCTGCAAACCCATTCAGAGGAAACCAAAGGGTTTACTCCAACCAATCTCAGCCCAGATTGGCAGATTCGAAAGAATTGGCCTAGATCTGATGGGACCTAAACCAATGACGACCAATAGAAATAAATTTATTTTAGTCATTGTAGATTATGCAACTGGATGGGTTGAAGTGGTTCCGTTAAGGAATGCTAAAATCCTGACTCTGGTTCCCCACATTATGAGATTTTTTCAAACCTATGGTGTTCCACGTTATATTGTATCAGATAATGGCAAACAATTTGTTTCCGATGTATACAATGCGCTATGTGAGGATGCTGGAATAATCCCAAATCGCCCTTCTCCTTGCCATCCTCAGACTAATTATACTGAAAGGATTAACAGAAACATTAAAATAATGCTTCAAATTTTTACTTCTGAACACAAGCACTGGGACAGAGTGATTGGAAATATAAATTTCGCACTCCATACTGCCCCATCAGCTACCACTGATATAACACCAGCAATGGCGACATTTCTAAAGGAACTTCGACCATTTTGGGACAACAGAGACGTTGCTTACGACGCCCCTTTTGACCCAGAACGACCACATGACTCACTAAGAATGCTCATGAGCCGGATGGCCTCCCTTCTAAAAACTGCAATCAGTAATAAAAAAAGGCCCAAATCAAACAAAAGACTAATTATGACAAACATAGGTCAGACATTCAATTTGAACTAAACGACTTAGTCCTAATTAAAACTCATGCATTGTCCAAAGCGGCAATCAGATATTCTCAATCACTAGAAGACAGATACAAAGGTCCCTATGTGATAATTAAGAAAATTAGTAGCAATGCCTATGAAATTGCAAAGCCTATCACTTTACAAAGTAAGGGGACTGTAAATGTTTTGGAAATGAGACTTTACATTTCCAGTGATAAGCCAGCTGGCTGACCTATCACCGATACCGATGATGACAATGAGGAAAACCTCGCTGCGCCATCACAATCTACAATAATTGCTAGTAGCGACAAAAAGTCGGCTGCACCGCAACACATGGATGACAACAAGGACACAGTCCCTGTTCAATCATCCACCAAAGGTGGAAACCCACAAAGAACAGTGGCTAATGACACAGGTAATAAAATTACCAAACCATTACCTAAATAACGTGGCAGACCACCGAAAACTGTTTCAAAACCCAATAATGACAGTGTCTTGTTGCCAAAGAGACAGATAAAGCCTCCAAATAAATTAAACCTTTAATGAACTTTGGAAAAATAATAAAAATGCAAAGTAATTTTATTGGTAAATAAAAGAAAATACAAAGATTTCATAAATAATTGCGATAAAAATGTCAAAGTATTGTGGAATTCATCAGGCTAGTAATAAAAAGTGATTATTTCAGTCGAAACATTGCGGAAACGTCGTATCGACGTAATGCGCAAAAATGACCATTCGCGCAGACCCAATCAAAAGACTGGATCTGGACCAATAAACGTACAACGTACGCATACGTGACGTTTTCACACGCCTATATACGACGCGCTGATCAGTCACAAATCATTAAATCATTTAGATTCCAGTATTAACGCTTTTAGATCTCTTGCAAACCCATTTAAGTATTAAAGACTTCCTACTTTCAAACCAACTTATGATGGCTGAAGCAGAAGCAAACCTCATTGACTGCCTAGTGTGTGGTGGTTTGGGACAAGGTGTAAATGTGCACACCGGATTTCGATCCACGTGTGCAAACTGCCTCGGAGATGGCAAAGTCAACAGATTGTTGCCGCTGACCAGACACTATCGTGTGTTTGGCGCCAGCGCAAGCGAGCCGAGAAAAACATTAAAAAGGATCGACGAGATTTATCACGATAATCGTGATTGCCGCGCGAAGAAGATTCGCAAA
>AFFK01020504.1:0-14127 GCA_000239455.1 Strigamia maritima | reverse complement strand
CACGTCACCGGGCCTACAACCTGATAAATACCATTTAACAGGGTACCTAGGAGTGAACAAACCTTTGAACCCTGCTCATACACAAACAAGAACCCTTTACTTATCCGCACCTCGCAACCTGCGTCGTCAATCTTGCCAATAGAAATCAAATTCTTGCTTAAGTTTTCCACATAACACACATCCTTAAGCTCGACTTCGTTCATGCGCCCATTCAGCTCAAACATCAAAGTTACAGTTCCATATCCTGTGATGTATGAAAGTCCTGCTGCCGTGAGGAGGGGTTCAGGCTCTACCTCTTGAAAACCTGAAAAGGCACTACGGTCCCCACACATAGGGCTTGAAGCACAGGTGTCAAGGTACCACTCGCTTGACTTCTCTACATAGGTGCAATTGGCTTCTACTCGCACTTGTGAGCCACTGGCGTCGGCCATCCATGCCGACATCATGGCCTCTGGTTGCTTCCCGCTCCCACCACGGCGACCTCGCGCTCTGAAGCGGTTACTGGAACGTCCACGGCTCACATTCGCATCTGGGCAGTCCCTGGAAATGTGCCCTTGTTTGCCGCAGGTGTAACAAACTCCAGACTGGCGGGATGAGGTTGTTTGAGCATCAGGTTCATTAGATTCTCCGCAATCTCTCGCAAAATGGCCCGTCGCGCCACACTTATAACACGTGATGCTTTTTAAGTACGCTCTCGTAGCCTCGGACAGGGAATCGCCGCTTGGCTTGCCACTCTGACTACTCTTCACTCCAAACGCTGATGCAGATGGCTGCTCATTAGTCTGCTCACTGATCGCCACTAATTTCCGCCGGTTGTTCTCGCTCAACAACGCGGTCAGGACATTCTCGTAAGTGAATTTGTCCTTGTCCCACTGATAGATGGCCTGAATCTGCATCTCAAAGGCTTTCCCGACTCTCGAAAGTAAAATGTAAGCCTTCACATGGTCTTCTGGCTTGAGTCTGGGATTTGCGGCTATCATATCGTCTTCAGCCTTCTCTAGCCTGCTGATGAATGCGTCCAGTTCCTCCTCTTCGCCCCGACGAATGCCGTAAAAGAGCTCCACCAATGATGCCTCACGGGCAATCGAGCTAGGCTCGAATAGCTTGCGCAAGTGATCCCAAACATCCTTGGCGGTCGGACACTTCATTGCCGCGGGTTGCAATCTGGACACAAGGCTCTGCAAAATGATAGCCCTAGCCTTGGCTTTGTTCTTCCCGAACTTAGCCCTCTCGGATGCTGTGGCAGTGGGTAGAGGCTCCATCTCTTTTCCTTCCGCAAAGTCCCATACGCCTTTCTCCTCCAGTAATAGGCGCAGATCTATGGCCCACTGCACGTAGTTCAGGCGATCCAATTTCGTGATCCCTGACACCACTGATCGTGTCAGGTCCTTCTCCGACATCTCAATCTGAAAATAGTAAAAGAAAAAAGGCAGGATCTCGCTCTAAATCTCAAAAATCGAATTTTTCACCTTTAATTGCCCAATTCGATATTTGGGCAATTATTCTTGCATCTTGAGGCAAGTAACCATCCTCTGCTACCAATTGTTGGGTCTGGATCTTCCTCAGGCAATGGTCAGCTGCGGTGGAAGCTTCGCAGCAGGCCAAAATGGTAAAAAAACCGCAAATCAGCTACTTTGATTTTCGACGCAAAATCGATATCGGTCCGGCGGGAGTCGAGGGCCCGAATGCGGCCAAAAGGTGACGCGATTCCCGTCGATCCAAAAGTCGGCACGAAATTGTCGGAATTCGGTTCCCCCGAATAGCTGATCGTGTTCAGGATGCTTGACTTGGTATCCGACCTTATTTTCAGATTTTCCCTGCAAGCGGTTTTCCCGAAATCAGAGAAAAACCGCATTAAATCCGCAACTCTAGTTTCCAAGATGTCTGGCTTCTTGGCAATGCGCGGCCCGTGACTTCCGGTTGGACCAGCGGCTCCAACTCAACTCGGCGTCCGCGTGGCGATGACTTCGGACTCCGCACGTTGCGATAATCCTCGATTATCGCAGTTCGTTCTCGAGACGCGCGACGCAACTTCTCGCACGATTGGGCCGCGTCTCGGCCTCGTGTCCCCGGCCGTCGATGTCGGCGATTGACGCACTCCGTTGTACCGCCTGCGCCGGACCTCGGCGCTCGTAACAGGCGGTATAATCGCTTCAAAGGGCCGCGGACAGTCCGCTTATAGTGCCAAGAATAACAAAAAGCCAAATTAAATATAATTATCGAGGAAACTCACGCACAAAGTCCTTAAAACACACAATCCAGGTTTATTAAGCAGGTTGAGCAAAACGGGCGCCATCTTGGCGATACAAAACACATCGGGGACAAAAGTACATGTCTGGAACCCAGACTAAGACCAGAGTGGTCATCACAGCAGGATTTTCCATGACATCACAGTAACATGTCATGAAAAATGATCAAAACAGTAAAAACATGATAAGGTATGACAAGCTGTCATGACATCATGACAGCATGTCATATTACAAACTCTAGCAAGCAAACAAATCACAGAACATGACATAGCAAACCAAATCTGACAAAATAAAGCAAACCACTACACTTCAGTCATGTTCAAGTGATCACAGGTAAGGGAAAAATTACACCTTTTGGATTTATACAAAAATAACTAGCGCAACACAAAGGGAAAAGTTCCCAAACAAATCCAAACATAAATATAAGAAACTTGACTCAGTTTTAACATAAAAAAACTGAGTCTCAAAATAACTTAGGTACATATAGGCACACATCAACCCGTGTGCCAAACTACAAACTACAAGTCCATCATAGTGAACAAAAACTCCAAAAATTAAACACAATCCTGAGATTGGTACTGCACACTTGCAGACCTCAAATACTTCAATTTACCAAACACCCACATTACGTCCAGGAAAATCGTTAAACAAAAGCATCGTTCCGATGATGAGTGAGAGTGAACCCAATATTTCGGATATATGGAAGTTAGAAAAAATCAGAATTTCGGGAAACGAAAAGGACTCTGATTTTGTTCGAAAAGAGTTTAAGGAAAGAATGGAACGCGAGCCTGATAGCCGATATTCCGTTTCCATTCCTTTTAATGAAAAAATTGAGAAATTAGAATCTAATTGGGATTCTGCGGTGAGTCAGCTAGCGTCATCTTTGAGACGACTTGATGGAAACAAGAAATTCAAGATCGTTACCATGACGTAATGACGGCTTATGTCAATGAAGATCATGCTGAGCCGGTGAAAGAGACAAAAACTGAGAATAAGTTATATTATATACCTCATCATCCAGTTGTTAAAGAGGATAGACAAACCACGAAATTTCGGGTTGTGTTTAATGCAAGTTCTTCAAAAAGGAGAAAGGTTTCCTTGAATGACTGTTGTTATCCAGGTCCCTCTTTAATTTCGGATGTGGTAACCGTGGCATTGAGGTTTAGAACTTATGCGAATGTAGTGATTGCCGATGTGAAACAGGCATTCTTGCAGATTCTCATTAAAAAAGAACATCGAGATGTATTGAGATTTCTTTGGGAAGAAAAAGAATTTTTTGAAAAGTCCTACTCGTGGGAACGATTTCTGAAATATTTGCGAGTTTTCGTATGAAGGTGGTACCATTTGGATTAAACTCAAGTCCTTTTCTGCTGTGCACAGTCATAAGAAGACAAGCGTCTTTGAAAGCTGAGGAGTTTGAGAGAGAAGCAGATTCTCTTGATTACGGAATGTATATGGATGATTTGACATCTGGAGGAGATACTCCAGAAGAAGCGATAAGTCGATCAGTAAACATGAAATTAATACTAGATGAGGCCCTTAGTAAAATGGGTTACGTCATCGACGAAGGTATCAAAGAAGTTAAGAAGTCTTGATTTTCACATGAGAGAAGAATCAGACGAAAACTTACCAATTGTCAAGATATTGGGATTAAATTGGGATCCGGGTAAGGAAACAATGACGTATAAAGAACTTCCCGCGAAGAAAGAGTACACTAAGCGACTTCTGTGTAGCCTTGTTGCTTCCGTGTTTGACCCGTTGGGTTTAATTTCTCCAGCAGTTCTTGAAGCAAAGCTTATATTGCAGCAACTTTGGATTGACAAAGTTGGTTGGGACGAAGTTTTGAATTTGGAAATTCAAAATAAAGTAATCAAATGGCGTGAAAAAATGAAAGAAGTTTTAAGATTAAAATTTCCAAGATGGATTTACACGTTTAGTACAAGAGGTGTCAAATTGGACGTTTTTTGCGATGCTAGTCCAAAAGGCTATGGATGCGCAATTTATGTTGTCCTTCCAGACGACAGAAGGGAACTAATCATAGCAAAAAGTAGAGTTGCTCCGGCAGGGGTTTTGACCCTACCTAAACTAGAGTTAACAGCTGCTCTATTGGGAGTAAGACTCTCTAAATATGTTAGAAGAAGTTTTCCTTTAGGATATTCTGTTGAACGTATTAGATACTTCAGTGATGGTCAAGTAGCGTTATCATAGATAACTTCCGAAAAGAACCCATGGAAACCTTATGTAACAAATCGTGTTCATGAAATTTTGGAGGGATCTAAAATTGATCAATGGTACTGTCAGCACAGAGGATAATCCTGCTGATATCGCAACCAGAACCGACAAAATAAAAGAATAAATTAGAGGAAATCTATGGAGAAACAGACCTAAGTGTCTGAAAAATGAAAAGTTCATCGAAACTAAACATGAGGAGACAATAGAAGAAATGAAAATTGATAAAGAAGCAACGTTTCAGATGATTCATAATAATGGATTTTTTGAAATGGTGGTGGCGCGTTTTGGCGAATGGAATAAATTAATAAGAACGCTAGCCTATATGAGGAGATTTCATACCCGTTTCAAGAGAGAAATATCTGTGCAGGAAATTAAGAGCACAGAAGACTTTGCGATTAAATTGAGTCAAGAAATTTATTTTTGAGATGAAATTAATAATCTGAAAAGGGGGAAAGAAGTTCCAAACTCATCAAAAATAAAGAAGTATGCTCCCTTTCTCGATGAACAAGGATTTTTACGAGTCGGAAGAAGGTTGAAACAGGCTCTTCTAAGTGACGATGAGAAGCATCCGAAATTCCTTCATTCTTTGAGTGGAATAACAAAGTTATTGGTTCTGAAAACACATCAGAAGTTGTTACACGAAGAATCAACCGAGGTATTGTACTATTTGCGAAGAAAATACTGGTTGATAAGGGGACGGAGAACAATTCGCTCACAACTACGGAGTTGTTTAATCTGTCAAAAAGCCCGTTTGGAGAGGATAGACCCAGTCTTTGCTCCTCTACCAACCGAAAGGATAACACCGTCGAATCCTTTTCAATATACTGGAATAGATTTTTGCCGGTCCCTTCCACCTAAAAACTGAAAAGAAAGAAAAGAAAAAGGTTTATATTCTGTTGTTTACTTGTTTTTCAACACGAGCAATTTATCTTGAATTGACCACTGATCAAACCACAGAAAAATTCCTTTTGGCATTTAGAAGGTTTGCCGCTGTGCATTGTTACCCGAAAAAGATTTTTAGTGATAATGCGAAAACATTCCAGAAGGGATGTAGAGAATTGACTGCATAGGGAAATCTCCTAGCTAGTCAGGGAATACAAAAGATCTTAACAAACGAAAAGGTGGAATGGTCTTTTATAGCTCCTCTATCACCATGGTAGGGAGGTAGTTGGAATGCATGGTTCGTTCCGTTAAAGAAAAATTGAAGCGTGTGGTCAGTGCCGAAACATGGGAATACGAAGAATTTGACACACTCTGCAAAAAAATAAGTGCTGTGTTAAATTCTAGACCGTTATCATACGTGTCTGAGCCAGAAGTGAATCAATTTGCATTGACTCCTGAACATTTTTTAACCGGGGGAATGCCGAAATATCTCTTGAGAAAGCCTATCGAAAAGTTAAAAAATAAGGATTTAATTCGAATTGAAAAGCAACGAAGAAGAAACTTGATTGAGTTTTGGAAGCATTGGAAGAAATCTTATCTTATGCAGTTGAGAAATTTTCATGAGACTCGTGTATCAAGCAACTGTGGGTACGTCCTTAGTCTTTTCTCGTTACTTGGCTGATCTAATCGGCTCCCCGCTTGATATTAAAAAACAACAAAAATTTGACCGTAATTGTATTAATTTTCTGTGTTCTGTACATTGCGTTGTGTTCTTTTTTCTCTCCTCTTTATCAACCAAGATTTTGATTAATGTAATGCCATTCTCTCTTATTTCACTTAATTGTTTTCCTTCTCTTTTCAGCTTCTCCCTTTTTCCGTAAGTGATTAATTGCGTTTTTTCAGTTCTCCGTCCTTTTCAATGTGTATTTTTTCGGTTTGTGTTTTCTAAGCAATAAAGACACATCTTTTCTCTACAAAAACTGCTCGGATCTCTCCTTATTTATTCGAATTAACTCTCGAGGAAAGCATTCCTCGCTCCACGTGACTCGCGACTTCTATATTTCGAATCTTGGCGCGAGTCGAGTATTTTTTCCAGTTTTAACAATAAATAGTTTTTTAATACAATTTTCGCCGCTTTTTTGGGCTAAAACAAACCTTTAAATGTTCTTTCTAAATTATATCTTTCTCAGTTTTTACAATAAAAGTTTCCTTAATGTTATTTATGCTACAATATTGAAATCTTTAATGTTTAATTTTTTCCCAAAGTTTTTTCTCTTTTTTAAATTATGTTCCGAAAGATCGAAATATATTACGGGAAACAAATATTTCCTTGACTCCTTTTGAACTGCATCGAATTTTCGAAGTAAACTATTTTCTTTTTAGCCATAGCGAGATTAATCTTATTTGATTTAATTTCATAAAGTATCAACAACTCGGCGAATGAGAACTCCGGTCCGACTGAAAGTTCAATACACCTAACTGTCGCCAGAGTTTGCCTCTCCGTCCCTTCCCTCTTCTCGTGTTTTAGATCCCTTCGGGTTTTCTTGCTACCCGAGCCATTACTTGCCCGATTGGATCTAAACCACTTATTTCGACCAGGTAAGGACTCTTTAAATATGGCATATTACCTAAATACCTCCCCATTCGAATAACAACACTATCTCCTATCGATGACAGGTTATAGCCACTCCTCGACGTCCTGACTCTGCGCATTGAATCAACCGAGACGCCAAGGGAAAATACCAGCTGTACTCAGATAAGTATTTTCTTAATTGTAATTAAGTACTCAGCTGTTCTTTATTAAGGACTGTGTACTTTTTGATTTTCTTCTGTCCTTTTAGGATCTCTAAGAAAGCCACAAACATCTCTGCATCTATTCTCGTGACGGGCGGACTCACCAATAGTTTGGATACCGACTCACCACCTCCCCAACCATTATCTGGATTTCCTGGCATCAAAGACAAAGCGAACCATTGACCCTGTATCAACAGTCATCTACGGGTATCCCCAGGCTTGACCAGCTTAATGTCCCAAGCTGTTAAGGACCAAAAAATTCTACCTCTTCCCTTTTTTCTGTAAAAATTACTTAATTTCCTCATTTTAATTTCTATAGGAGTATTTCATCGTGTCGTGGCAACGCCCATCTTCTCTTCCTGTTTTGGAAGAAGCAGCGGAAACCGAAATCAAGGAGTTGTGAGAAATATGCTATAGTTTTCCACGACTGAAACCTCCGAATACCGAAATCAACTTGTCATACTACAAGACAAAAGACACAAGACAAACAAATCAACAAGAAGTCAACATTTATTCTCACACATTCAATATTTTTTTTTTCAATACCAAACTTTTACAAAAAATAAAAACATAGAAACGATTTTAATAATCCGAAAAAGAATATAATCTCGAAAATGTTTTGGCAAATTCGTTTTGCTTCAACATTTGAAAAAACACAAACAGAAAATTCACAAAGTACAACATATTATTGACGATACAAATATCTCTTTTTTCTCTTTATTTTAACGAAAACAACACCTTATTTCACGCCTAAATTAAATTAAAAACTTTTTCGATAAGATTTCTTTCTCCTTCTTGGAGAAAATTTTGAACATAAAACCAAACCTAAGCGTTTGACATTGATTCAGGCAAAAAGATCCTCAAGACTCTTTTTATTCGAAACATCTTGCCAGCGCGAAAAAAAAAAGAAAAAAAACAAGAAAAACACATATCACAGATATTCTCTACAAACATATTTCACATTATCTCCTTTGAGAACTTTCTTCCCTTGCGGAATTTCTTTTCCGATTTCTTTCCAAAATAAATTATTTTTCTTGAAATAACGTACTCAAATTCGACTTATTCTTTGTAAATTAACTTGTCACACAAAGCTGGGTGATGAGGACCCCCACATCCCCCACAAACTCTTCTTTCATTGCAATCATACATAGTATGACCCAAATTCAGACATTTCTCACATAATTTGTGATTTCTGACGAACTCCTTTCTTTCTTTGTATTTTAGAAAACAATTTACTGGGTTATGGATTTCCCCACACAGATTGCATGGTTTGTCCGAAGCCCTGGCTCGGTACCAGGCACTCTGAATACTAATTCTCCCGACTTCCTTTTCTTGGTTAGTCATTTCTCGTTTTCTTAACTCATGCAACTTCCCTCGACAAACAGATACATGGTGCGGTTTTCTACAGTAATCGCATCTATTTTCCGAAACACAATCTCGAGACATGTGTCCCCTCTCAAAGCACACGAAACATAGCCCCTCTCTTCGAACTTTTTCGCTCCTAAAATTCTCTTCTAAATTACTTAGACATTCGGCGGGATTATGTGACCCTGAGCAATACAAACACATTGCATTCCTTTCAACTTCCTTTGGGATTTTACTTTCTATTTCTCTATTTGCTTGCAATTTAATCTCTGTTTCTCGTTTTAAGAGTGTCGGTAGTAAGCCCCTTCCCCTATTATTCTCATCGCTCCCACCTTCCGCGATTCCTTTTTTGTTTTCTTCATCTCCTATTTTGACTTGATCTACTTATAAGGCTTTCATAACCTCTTATTCCCTCCTTTTGATAAATGAGCGAAATATCCTGACTCCCTTCTTTTTTGGTCTTTTTTTGGTATTTTCGAACCATTAGCTGATAGTCGAAATAACAATCATGAATGATTCTCATATATTCCTCTCTCTCATCTCTAGTTAGATGGAACTTTACTTGCTTCCAAATTGGTAACACCATTTGGAACGCCCTAGAACAGAGCTCCGTGTCAATATGCAGTTGATCATTATCTCGTTTCTTTTTTGGTTAAAGTAACTAATAATCTAAACTGAGAAAAAAGGATATTTTTGTTCTCTTGGATCTCCCAACCCCACTCTGTTTGCGTTGAAGCATTCTTTTTCTGCACGGAATATCTTTGTGCACATTGACACATGGACTTTTTCCTTTCGTCTATTGTTTCTAAATTCCCGACCACTTGTCTGACTCTTAGATTTAACCTTGAGAGCTCGCGCCACTCCACGTTCCATTTTTCTTCATCTAGATTTTCTTTTCTCTTTTCCCATAACTGGTCTAACTCCTCCATTTCACGCACGCATTCATTGTAACCAACCAAATGAGCATGGATAACTTTTCTTTCAAAAGGCCTTCAAACCTAGGTTACATATTCTTTAACTGTGATGGTGTGTGGTTGAGTAGAAACATTGCGTTGTGCTTTACTTGTAGTAAGCAAAAATAAAAGAAAAACTGAAAATTTATTTGTCATGAACCTTTTTTATATTGGTACAAATCTAACAAAAGGTTCCAAAAAAACTTAAGACATAAAACACCATCAGAAATAACAACAAGTATAAAAACTGAGTCATAACAACAGAATACAAAAATTAGCATAAAGGCAACCACCTGGTTGCGACCTTGAAAACTAAGTCAGGTCAAAACAGAAATAAAAGTCAAAGTTAAGCTCAGAACACATTTTCAAAGTAATACAAAAGATCACAAACTCTCAAGAAGGAATAGTATCACAAAAAAGGAGTAAAAATGAGAGAAATCTACTTGAATTTCACTCAAAAATTATTAAAGTTGCCACTAGGAGGAGAGGTCTCCATGGTAACACTCTAAATACCAAAAAAAGTAAACATACAAAAATTCAACATTGCACTCTGAATTAATGATCCTTATAATGAGTATCATAAAAAATTAACAAAATTTGCTGGGGTACGTCATTAGTCTTTTCTCGTTACTTGGCTGATCTAATCGGCTCCCCGCTTGATATTAAGAAACAACAAAATTTGACCGTAATCGTATTAATTTTCTGTGTTCTGTACATTGCGTTGTGTTCTTTTTTCTCTCCTCTTTATCAACCAAGATTTTGATTAATGTAATGCCATTCTCTCTTATTTCACTTAATTGTTTTCCTTCTCTTTTCAGCTTCTCCCTTTTTCCGTAAGTGCTTAATTGCGTTTTTTCAGTTCTCCGTCCTTTTCAATGTGTATTTTTTCGGTTTGTGTTTTCTAAGCAATAAAGACACATCTTTTCTCTACAAAAACTGCTCGGATCTCTCCTTATTTATTCGAATTAACTCTCGAGAAAAGCATTCCTTGCTCCACGTGACTCGCGACTTTCTATATTTCGAATCTTGGCGCGAGTCGAGTATTTTTTCCAGTTTTAACAATAAATAGTTTTTTAATACAATTTTTGTCGTTTTTTTGGACTAAAACAAACCTTTAAATGTTCTTTCTAAATAATATCTTTCTCAGTTTTTAAAATAAAGTTTCCTTAATGTTATTTATGCTACAATATTGAAATCTTTAATGTTTAATTTTTTCCCAAAGTTTTTTCTCTTTTTTAAATTATGTTCCGAAAGATCAAAATATATTACGAGAAACAAATATTTCCTTGACTCCTTTTGAACTGCATCGAATTTCCGAAATAAACTCGCCAAAGCGAGATTAATCTTATTTGATTTAATTTCATAAATTATCAACAACTCGGCGAGTGAGAACTCCGGTCCGACTGAAAGTTCAATACACCTAACTGTCGCCAGAGTTCGCCTCACCGTCCCTTCCCTCTTCTCGTGTTTTAGATCCCTTCGGGTTTTCTTGCTACCCGAGCCGTTACTCGCCCGATTGGATCTAAACCAGGTAAGGACTCTTTAAGTATGGCATATTACCTAAATACCTCCCCATTCGAATAACAACACTATCTCCTATCGATGACAGGTTATAGCCACTCCTCGACGTCCTGACTCTGCGCATTGAATCAACCGAGATGCCAAAGGAAAATACCAGCTGTACTCAGATAAGTATTTTCTTAATTGTAATTAAGTACTCAGCTGTTCTTTATTAAGGACTGTGTACTTTGTGATTTCCTTCTGTCCTTTTAGGATCTCTAAGAAAGCCACAAACATCTCTGCTTCTATTCTCGTGACGGGCAGACTCACCACCTCCCCAACTATTATCTGGATTTCCGGCATCAAAGACGAAGCGAACCATTGACCCGGTAACTGAGGTCATCTATGGGTATCCCCAGGCTTGACCAGCTTAATGGGTTGTCTCAAGCTGTTAAGACCAAAAAATTCTACCTCTTCCCCTTTTTCTGTAAAAATTACTTAATTTCCTCATTTTAATTTCTATAGGAGTATTTCATCGTGTCGTGGCAACGCCCATCTCCTCTTCCTGTTTTGGAAGAAGCAGCGGAAACCGAAATAAAGGAGTTGCGAGAAATATGCCATAGTTTTCCACGACTGAAACCTCCGAATACCGAAATCAACTTGTCATACTACAAGACAAAAGACACAAGACAAACAAATCAACAAGGAATCAACATTTATTCTCACACATTCAATATTTTTTCTTTTTTCAATACCAAACTTTTACAAAAAATAAAAACATAGAAACGATTTTAATAATCCGAAAAAGAATATAATCTCGAAAATGTTTTGGCAAATTCCTTTTGCTTCAACATTTGAAAAACAAACAGAAAATTCACAAAGTACAACATATTATTGACGATACAAATATCTCTTTTTTCTCTTTATTTTAACGAAAACAACACCTTATTTCACGCCTAAATTAAATTAAAAACTTTTTCGATAAGATTTCTTTCTCCTAAATGGAGAAAATTTTGAACATAAAACCAAACCTGAGCGTTTGACATTGTTTCAGGCAAAAAGATCCTCAAGACTCTTTTTGTTCGAAACAGGTGCCAATACGGTGGGGACGACCCTTAATACATGTAAAGACTCAGAGATTGTCGCAAGCCAAACTGCGACATGCGACATGCGACAATTTAATGTAATACTTATCTAAAGTCATGTTCCTATTCAATGCATCATCGGTTAATTTGCTGCCTCCTTTTGTATTCAGTGAGTTGAAATGGATCAAATTATAAGTTTTAAGTTATGATGACATTTCCTCTAAAGTCTAAGTTTTATGGAAAGTTATAGAAAATTATCTCATCTAACTCAGGAATGCCAATCCTTCTCTGCTGATCTTAGTTTGAGTTCTGTAATAAGAAAGAAAAGCAATGAATAATTATTATTTCAGTCTTATGCATGTTTAGATGAATTATTTCTAAGTCCGAGAATTTTTGGGCAAATTTGGGCATGACTCGTTTTGTTTTTGTGCTTTTTTATGCCAAAATTCTGTATATCTATTATTCATGCATTCTAATATTAATTATTGTATTTTTTATTTACCTTGGGAGAATATTTTCCAAGTTTTTTCCTTTGGTTCAGGCTCTGTTGATGTAATGTATGTAGGATGATTCTCTTGAGCTGCATGTGATGTATTCCTTATTTAATGTAGTGTATTAAGTTAATTTCATTACCAGATCCTTTCCAGGACTCACTTTGATCTGAGTTATCATTTTTTCTTCATCTGCCGTCATGGAATGCTAACAATCGCAAACGGACGACATATTGGTCCTACTATGAGAAGAAAATTGTCAAACATTGTCAATCAGTATTTGTTACTACACTACACTTACTTCAATTGTTGTCATCGGTTTTTTCATAGCATGTAAAAGAGAAGTAGCGACACTCTTAGTTGCACATGGAATTCCGCATGAAAGCGCCACCGTCGCTTTTTCCACTTGTTTATCAAGCCCTGTTATCTGGGTTGAGGCAGCAATATGGAGGGCCGTTAGTGTCAATATTCGATCACATTTATGCTATGTCAAATAAGCATGTCATGTAAACAAATCATGCATAAATGACATTTATAACTTGATTTATGAATACATAGCATGCATAAACATCATGCATAAACGTCATGCATAAACGTCATGCATAAACATCATGCAGAACCATCATGCATAACCATCATGCATAAACATCATGCATAAATGACATCATGCACAAACAATATGCATAAACTTCATGCACAAACGTCATGCATAAACATCATGCATAATTGTCATGCATAAACTATTTTATTCTTTTAGTTACCAATTTCACCACTTGGCGGCGTCTTCATAACCCAGTTCTAGATAAAATGTCTGTGATGTCACATCACCACATCAAAGCCTATATTATGCTCATGGACTGCTCATCCTGGCTTAACAAGTAGTTTCCTAATGTGAGCTGAGTACACTTACGAACGTTCACGATACTCTCATCTGCGACAGGCTCATCGTCGGCATGCGGAATCGCCAATTAAGTGAGAAACTACAGATGACCGATGATTTAATTTTCCTAGTGATCATGCATATATCTTTAGATTTAGATTTGTATGAGCAGATTTCTAGGGGACGTGACAAAACCTGGGGTAGGGGTACCCCATGGTGTAGTTTCATGGGGTACCTAAAATTCAATTATTAGACAGTTTTTTGGACAATCTAAATGTAAATAATAAAGCTAAGTTAAAGGGGAAAATATCAGCATAAGAAAAGTACAAACCTACTCCATAAAACATTTTTTCATTCATCACGTTTTCGCGAATGCAGGGGAAATCCTGGACTAAGCAATGCCAGTAATGCTAAAAAATCACCATGTGATTACTTTACCGTGTAACTAGTTTACATCTATTTTTGTCATAGTTCTCTGAATATTAAACAAGTAAGTAAATAAACAAATAAATAAATAAATAAATAATTAAATCCATAATCAACTATTTACAGACAAATCAGCACTCGACAGACACATCAGGAAAGATTACAGAAAATAAAATGTAATGATAAAAATTACAAAAATCACAGAATAAGGTACGATTTGCGTTGGCTGATTAGATTTTCTGACATTTTAATTTTTAATATTTTTAATTT
>AFFK01020503.1:0-10441 GCA_000239455.1 Strigamia maritima | reverse complement strand
GGAATTGAACCTGGAAGGAGACATTTTAGATTCATCCGTTTATCCGTATAGGACGTTGGTGGGGGTTCTGTTGTTTGTGTCACGTTATACTCGACCAGATATTTGTGTAGCAATTGGTATATTAGCTCGATACAATGCCAAGACTTGTACACTGGAATTGTCTATTGCACCTGTGGAATTATGTACTCAGTACAAAGGATAAGACTATCCATTTAAGTAATGAGTTTAATTTAATGATCAATTGTTTTGTCGATGCTAGTTGGGCCACATCACCGGGAGATAGAAAATCAGTTACGGGCTATATAATCTGTGTTGATAGTAATCCGGTAATATGGCGTACAACGAAGCAAAATCTTGTTACAATGAGTGCGATGGAAGCTGAGTTGATAGCATTGTCTGAGTTAGTAAAAGAGATTATATGGTTCAGACGATTGTTGAAAGAAGTCAGTAATGTCCGGAATTTAGACTTTAGTAAAGTTTCAGTGAATTGCGATAACCGGGCTGCCATACACTTCATATGTAATGATGTAGAGAATTCAAAGACTAAGTATATTGATGTGAAACTTCAGTTTGTGAAGGAGAACTATCAAAGTGGTTTATTTAGTCTACAATATGTTTACACCAAAAGGAATTTGGCGGACATTCTAACGAAGCGTGTTAGTAAAGATAAAATAACGGAGTTATGTAAATATTTGGATACATATGTTTAAAGATTGTTCTTTATTATTGTTTGAAGAAATAAATACAAACGGGGGAAATTGTTAATTTATGTTCTCATTTAATTTGTATTTATTTAATATATTATGTTTCTATTCATTATGTTTTGTTGTCTCCTGTGAGACACTGTATTAATTGTATTTTATATTTGGGTGTCACCTATGGACTACCGTAGGCTTTTGGCGCCACCTATATGTTTTTAAATAAAAAGTTAATACTTGCAATATTGCACAGTGTACATGCAACACATCTCTCCTTGTCTCCAGCTCACACACCAAGTTCTGACCAATTTCCTGCACTATTACAACATGCTCTAATAACGCAATACGTTGCGCTATCGCTTCTCTGCTGGAACGAGCATAGAAACTATTGTCATATGCTTGGAAATTAGAGGTATGACCTCGTGTGTAATGAAAATGACATTGGGAATGACCTCTAATCTGTTTTGAGCAAAAACTCACTTCAAAATCAATGACAACTGCTTGGCTGTGATTATAATCACTTAGAACTGCATTGTCTTCCTTAAATTGAGTAATACTCAAATATACAATGATGTAAAATCCTGAAATCACTTGAAGTAGCATGGAGCAAAAACATCAGCCATCTTTCCTTGACACAAGAAGGTTAGAGAGTGTTTAATCTCGAACACAGCAAACTACAGAATGATAAAAATACATAAAAAGCACATAGTGCTATAAATAGCTTTGACAAGCCTAGGATCACAAACTGGACTAGTATGTGATCCTATCACACAAGAGAACTAGGATTCCAGCTAGTGACTACAGAGTGCATGGAACCTAGCTTAAAAAAACATAAGTTATCAAGTGCTGACTCAAACAATTAAATAAACACATTAATGAGTCAGCTCATACATAATTATTCCAAATCAATTATAAAGTTATAGATCGAATCAATTACGACACCTTGTCTTAAAAACTAAACTAAATAATAACTTTATGGTGCGGGTACTTAAAAATCAGATCCGCACCTGTGTTAAATACATAACTTATGTATCAAACACATTAGTCACACGTGCTTCAGTTTACCTATGCCAACAATCGACCCTATAAACCAAAACAGGTGTGAGCAAGACACACTAGGATCTGACATCTTACAACCGCCAGAACCCTCAAAACAAATAAATACAACTAATCAGGCAATACACTAAAGACAGTGTCACATAACTTCTTGATGCAATCACTGGCCAGCCACTTCGTAAAAATATCGGCCGAATTAAATTCTCCAGGCACTTTGCATAACTTAAAGTAGCCTTTCTCAAACCAATCACGGAGAAAATGATAGCGTATCCTGATATGCTTCATTTTCGAGTTCTTTATATCGTTACTAGCGAACTGGATAGATGAGAGAGAATCAGAGTGTACAGAGGGGACATTAACTCTATCAAAGAGCAGGCAGTTTTCAAATAAACAACTTAGCCAATAGCTCTTTCACAGCATATGATAAGGCTATATATTCTGCCTCATACTAGAACAGGCAATCACAGATTGCTTCTTGCATCCCCAAGAGATGACGCAACCACCTAAATAGGTCATAAAGCCACCAAAACGTTTATAGCCAACAAGATCTGTGGCCCATGATGCATCACTAAATACAGACATGTCTTCTCCTTTGCAAGTGTTGAGATCCAAACAGTAACTCTTAGTATTGATATTGACTACATACTGTTGTGACCGTGTCACGACCCAGGCGCACGGCAACGGCCCGCGTCATGTCCCCTAGTGGACTGGTCGGACATGATCACTTCCGGTCAAGACAGGAAGTGAGGGAAGGCAGGTAGAGGCAGAGCGGATCGAGGGACAGTAGTTGTTCGAGAGCCAGCAACCAGTGCAGACATGCATTGGCCAAGCTCCTCCAACTCCCTGGTTTCTGCTATAAAGCCCGGGATCCCAGTTCTCTGGGCCCCGCCTCCATGAGCGAGAACAGTGGCTGCAAGTCCATAACAATGGGTTGCAGCATGGTTGAGAATACTTCTACCACGCGGTCCTTGGTTCAACCGCCATGGCCCGCGGATCGGGTTTGACTAGCACATACCGGTGGTACAGACATATGAGTAGCAGGTGGGGGCTGACGCTGACCCCTAGACAACTGTAATAAAGGCCAAACACCCAAATACAACGTCGTCTCTGCTATTTCACATGACAAAGGCGTCCGGCGCAGTCCTCTTATTCCCCCAAGTATGGACTGTGCAAACTGCCCCAATTGTGGGCCCTTCCTGGATCCGAATCTGAGATTTAATTTTTTGGCACGATGGTCCGATAGTCCACGTGGTGGGTTTAGGCCTATTTTGCAAGAATGGTTATTTCTTACGACAAAGAAACATGCGACTGCTTTGTGATTGCTAGTGTTAGGATTTTTTAGTAATTTATTATTAAAGTATGAATTTCACTATGGACTTTTTGGTAAAAATTTCGAAAATTTTCCTTTTCGATTTTCGCGCCAAAAGTGGTCAAATCTACCGACCAACTGGACGCAATTCTCGATTTGCATGTGGAAACTGGATAGGGCATCATCAGTTTCAGTGCAAATGTGTTTTTTGTGTCCTAAGAACCGTGTAACAGGGTTATTATGGTGCGTTTTGTGACGGAGGAGCCGTAACTTTGTCGCACGACCCGTTTAGATGTGTTTTGCTCAAAACCCATCACATTGTCGCACTGTTGCACGACACTCTGCTGTAATGGCATTGTCGAGGACGAATTGCTGTTGTTGGGCAGTAAGGATCGTCGGTAGAGCATCCTATACGTTGGAACACCAGCCTAGTTTCGCCCAACCAAAGGCAGAAACAAACTGCAAAGGCAGGCAACAGGAGTAATTAACCTGGTCTGAGTTTGTGTGAAGTTGGCTGGCCTCCGAGAGTTGAAGGTGATAACGTTCGCAACGTGGGAAGAGCGCCGTCTCTGTAGCAAAATCTGTAGAGCAAAGGTGGCAGATTTATTGGTCTGGTCAAGCAGGCATTGGTGTGTTTTTTCGAAGAAAAATATGGGATATTTGTAGTGGGCGCGTAGCACACGCCAGAACAGGGGAAAATGAGAGCCGTGCAGCAGTTGTAAAGCGTGGAACTGTTTTGCATTTTGTCTCATTTTTAGTGTAAAACTTTAGATCAGTGATTTGCGGGCGATATCCTGTAAATTGCGCCGTGCCAAACGTTCTTAGATTCCCTCAGACAGGGAGGAATCCTGTTGATTGTTCGATTATTGGAGGAAAACATGAGCAAATGGAGAGATGATAACCGTACACTATTATCTCTTTTGGTAAAGTTTGTCTCTGTTGACCAAAAATGAGAAATCAATCGATTGGATGGGCGACTAATCACGTGGGGATGCTTTTAGTGACGTGCCCAAATTCCGCGTAATTGTGGTGAGTGAGATATCCTGGTTACGACATTGCCTAGTCCAGTGGTCACGCCTGGGCTGAGGTGACGTTACTTTCTTTTTCGGATACTTTCGATGGCTGTGTGCAAGACGGCTGTGTGCAAGATGGCTGTGTACATGACGTTATTTTCCCCACCATAATGGTGATAGTGGTATTTTTTGCAGTGAATAGGGCAAGGGACGCTGGCGAATCGAATTCGACTGCGAATCTTGCAGGGGAGACATGTAAAGTCTTCATGGCTGCCTCTGCAAGTACTTGACCGGCTTTTGTAGGTTTTTCAGTGCCCATTGCGGTGAGAAAAATACCATTGTAGGTGTAGACAGAGGGAAGTTTTCGCCAATGATCCCAAATCGACTACGATTCCTTTGGCAAATGGAAGCGGGTGAAACCCCGAGTCCGCCTTAGGCAGAAGACCGGCTTTAGTAAGATTGTTGGTGGTGTTCAAGTATCTAGTGTTTGTGGCTGAAATGGACAGGAGTGCTGACTCCTTAAGTGGATGGGCAAATCTGGTGAAAGATAGGTGGACACAATTTTTTGTTTCCGTTTTTGAGTGCGCAATGACATAGAAAATAGAGTAGAACCATGGTACTTTTTTGCAGATTTTTTATTGCCAAACTTGGAAAAATCAGCACACAAAAACCCCCTTTTAAAACATTGGTGTAGACGTGTAATTAGTTCCTTTCACAACAACACTTTTAATGTCCCAAATAATTTAGGCCAGATACGAAAGTGAGAAAGCACTACTTAAAAAATTAGTGATGCAAACACAACATTTTGTAATAAAACATTCGGGAATTTTATTTTTACCTTCTGAATTAATCGAAAATAATTTTCCTTCATTTTAGACGGTTTCTACGTACCAAACTCACTTGTTTTGAGTTTTTCGACGATTTTCAGTTTTCACTTTATTAAAAGGAAACTGCACCTTCGACAGAAAAGGGTTGAATATTTTATTTCTCTTTTTTTTTTCGATTACACAAATCTCAAGTATGATGATTTGTGGTTTTTTCTGCCCTTACGACATCTATATCAGACGAAATTTGGACGGACTACCCGTTTTTTGTAAAGATTGAATAAAATACGAAGTGTTTTCATTTTTACAAATAAAGTTTCTTTTCTTGTTTTTTCGAATAACGCCTTGTTTTTCTTTTCGATTAAAACACATGTTTTGACGTAAAATTGCACAAATTGCCATAAATCGATCCGATTTATGTTAAAAACGACCTGCAAAAATGTTTACCAAGCGTAACCCTTTCGGTCCAAATACGAGTTCGCCGTTTCAAGACCCGTTACAGGTTGACTAGCGAAAAAATATTCGTAAAGTCGATTGTTTTTCGGAATAAACTAGCACAATATACGAGTAAAAGCTCAAAACTGTCGTTACTTTGACAAAAAATACGATAAAACATGCAAAACTTACGTATTTTCGCGAAAAAGATCGATGTTCGGTTGTTTTTCCCCGTAGTATGCCGTCAAGCGAATTCAGGGGCAGCAACAATAAGACATCGAGTTTCATACTCACTCTCTCTTAGGACGAGTATTTCACCACCAGTTGGCGCTAACATTCGTTTACACCGATTTACACCGATTTTCGGCTATTTTTGGCCCGAATTTTCACAGTTTTGCATAACAAACAACTCAGAATCGTTATTATGCGTTAAATTGACTAAGGTTTTCATAGGTTTCGAGGTTTCTGCAAATTGTTTTATGTCTCTTCGCTCCTATGCACCAGAATGTTGCAGACACTTCTCAAACTACTATGTAAGCATAACTGCTTCTATATTCATTTGAGTGGAGTGAAAAGAGAAGTCTAGTAGGGTGTAGCGAAAGACACGGGCAAGGATCCTACTTATACGCAGCAGAGTTGGCACTCTATCTGCGGAAGATCCATACAAACTCCGTCCCGGCAGTCTGTTGCATCCGAAGGAATACCGATCTTAGTAATCAAGCTCACCTGCGATCATTTAGGTTTAAGACATGGAGAGAAAGTACTTGGATACAGGGTACTTATGCCAAAAAATAGTGTGGAAAATGGCAAATTTTGCCAGATTTTTGCTCAAAGATTAAGAAATTTTTAATAAATTTTTTTTATTACCCTTTTCTTATAAACCCGAAATAAAGACTGGAGAAATTAATTTTTCTTTTGTTTTTGTTTATCTTTCTGGAAAAATACAAATTCTGGAAACTTATGAAAAATCTTTTTATTAAGTCACAAACATTAAAGGGACAGTAACCCCTTGAAAGGTGTTTTTCATCGCGTCGTCACAATCGACACCATCTTGTATTTTCGTCCAAAATTATGCAAATTTGGTGACTTTTGCAAAAAATTTTTTTTGCAAAACAATTCTAGATCTCGTCACTATGCAGATTTTGGCAGATAAAGTCGGAATTTGCCAGGACTCAAATGAGTCATGCACTCTGACACCCAATCAGAATGCAAGAATTGCAAGAATGTGCTTATCTGGAGGATTAAGGGATTAAAATTCCAAGGAATTGCTTAAAACCCTCTGCACAAACAAAAAAGATCTCTTTCTGTCGTCAACCAGCTTCCAACATGAAGACTCGACGAAAAGCATACGCTTCACCTAACCCGGTATCCAAAGCAAGAAAACAAAGTTCTGCAGGAAAACGGGCTTCTACTTTAAATAAACGACCAGTTTCGACCGCTGCAGATCAGCTTTCCGAAACTAATTGATCCGACACTACTGATAATCAGAGTGCAAACTACGTGGATATTTCGAACAATTTTCCAAATATTTCCAATACAATGGCAGTTCCCCAACAAGTTGCTGAACTTTTGGCAAATGCTTTTTTATTAGATCCAACTAAGATAGTGGATCTAGCTGAATTGCAAGCTGAGTTAGATCAGTTTGCGCAAAGAAAATTGGATGTGGAAAACCACAACCAACAAGAATTGGGCGCCCCGCAAACGCAAGTCGACAATGCCGTTGCCGATAAGCAACAAGCGCTCATGGATTTACTAGTGGCCCAACAAGCAGCCATCGCTGCAAGGGACCAATACAGCAAAGACATATCAGCTTTAAAGCTACAATTGGCGACGCCCACCAAAAGTATGGGCATCTACGTCGACAAGTTGGACTCCGTCGCCAAACAAGCGACACAAGGGAACACAAGACCGATGGAATCAGCAATTCTGTCGTATAAAATTAAAAAGATTAAAATCACGCGTTTCGACGGAAACAAACTGAAAGCACGACTCTTTTTGAATCTGCTCACAAACCAGATTGTTGCGTACGCAGCATTCAGAGACGAGATTGTACAATTACATCTGGCACCATTCTTTGAAGGTGATGCCGCAGAGTGGTTTCTGAGGAACGATTTCAAAACTTGGAAGGAGTTCAATGAAACTTTTAGAAAACGTTTTGCCCCATCGGATGAATGTCTACGGGAAGAGATGGACAAAGTCAAACAAACTGGCAACGACACACCCACAGAAATCTTAGAAAGATTGCAGCGGTTGTTCGAGCAGATGACAGTACCCATTCCGGAGGAAGAAAAGATGATCTATACTTTAGAAGCCATGTCAGCGTCTGCTACCAGACTAATCAAACAATCCATCAATTGGATTGCACTTGGCCCAAACTGTGTTCAGTTGTGCCAGAAATCGAACGAATGGCGAAACTCGAAGAGCGCCAGAAACAAAGGAGTAAGACCAAAACCATTGTCGAAACTCCTAAACCGACTTCGACCCTTACAGAAACAAAACTGCAGGAGGATAAGTCGAAAAAGTTGTTTATTGTCCCAAAGAACTAGGGACGAGCAGCTGCAATAAGTGCGGCTGCAAAAGCAAAAATCTTGAACATCTTAGGAGATGCTCGAGCAGCACCCACCAATGGCGGCTGCTACAAGTGTGGTGGAGGTCATTTCATGCGGGATTGTAAATTCAAGTCCGAAGATATGCACAAGGAGGCCAAAGCAAAAAGTGAAAAGATCTTCTTAGTACTAACTGAACTTAATAAACAGTTCGAAGAACTTGGCGGTGAAGACTCTGATGAAGAGTCAAAAAACGAGAAGAAGCAAGTCCTAGAATAAAGATTATAATGGAGGCTTGCTTAACCATAAGTGATTTTCTCAGTCCAACTGATTTGGATTTGGAAGATCCTATTTTTAACGATATTGACACAAACCAACCTAATCCTTTAGGCGTGTTAAAATCAGAGCCCAAAGTGGACACACTAATGGTTAACATTAACCAGAAAAAACCGGGCGTTTTGCCATACTTAATCATCCAAATCGGTGGGAAAAGGGCAAAAGCACTATTTGATTGTGGGGCTTCAAGGCCTTACATCAGTGGAGAGCAATGCTTAAACACTTAAACATGCTTCACCTTGTTGAAAGAACCAATGACAACACTGTTGTTGTCACAGGTGACAGAGTCACCAAATCTTTTGGTTTCATTACATTAAATATGTCATGGAAAACAGGAAAAGGACCTGTTAGATTTTCAGTCCTTCCATCAGAATCCAAATACCTACTCTTAGGAGGAACATGGATGGTGGAAAACATGATGGAATCGTTATTTCAAAGCCCTCAAAACGTTGGTGGCACATTGATTTTGATGAGGATCAGTTCCCATTCGAACATCCACCTTCTGCAGCCGATATGGCGGCAGCAATTCTCGATAGATTCGAAAGAGAACTCAATATTGAGAAAGAACCCAAAATGAATCTAGAAGATTTAACAAAGCATTTGTTATCCAAATGCAAACTACAAGGCAAAGAATATGAAAAACTTTGCAAATTGATCAAAAAGTATGAAACCACTTTTGATGAAAATGCTGGTTGCCATCCAGATTTGGAACATACAATTCCAAGTGGTGATGCCAAACCATTCAAATGTAAAGAGCGGCCTTGCAATCCTGCAAAAACTGAGTTATTAAACCAACTCACGACCACTTTAATTAAAGGCGGATTTGTGGTGCCATGTGAGAGCCCATACTGAAATCCAACTGTAATTGTCTCCAAAAAAGGCGGAACTTACAGATTATGCATCGATTTCAGGTGGCTAAATAAGCAAACTATCAAAGATGTATACACTATGCCAACAATATCGATGATATTAGGTTTTCTTGGAGGTAGCTATTTCTTTACAAGCTTAGATTTAACAAAGGGTTATCACCAAATCAAATTAAGTGAAGAGGATCAGAATAAGACTGCTTTCTCAACACCTGAAGGAACATTCAAATATACTAGAATGCCTTTTGGATTGTGCAATGCACCATCCACATTTCAGAGAATGATGGACCAAATCTTGGGTGACATTAAAGGCAAGTTTGCCCTGGCTTACCTCGACGACATCATTATCTTTAGTAAAACGTTCGATGAACATTTACAACATTGCTGAAATCTTGGATAGATTAGATGCAAAAAATCTAAAAGCAAGCCCAACAAAATCATTCTTTTGCGCGGAACAACTTGACTTTTTAGGCTTTACGGTGTCTGCTGGCAAATATACTGCTAATGACACCAAAATCCAAGCAATATTGGATTACCCTGCACCTAAAACTTTGAAACAACTTCAGCGTTTTATTGGGATGGTTGGTTTCTATGCACCTTTAATTAAAGGCTTGAATTCAATACAAAACCTTTTTTGTACAACATAAAAAGGAAAAGTGGAATAATTTCACTTGGACACCAGAATGTCAAAAAGCCTTTTGAGATTCTGAAAGATCTACTCACAGGAGATATTGTGCTACCTTTGCCCGATTTTGCAACTCCTTTCACATTCACACGGATGCAAGTGCTGCCGGTCTCGGTGCAGTACTCATGCAAGTAGATCCCAAAGATAACCTTTTGCACCCTGTAGCATACGCAAGTCGTACACTGCAAGGCGCAGAAGCAAATTACAGTGCTTCAGAACTGGAGTGCTTAGGAGTAATATGGGGTGTAGAAAAATTCAGACTCTATATTGAATACTCCAAATACACGGTTGAGACTGATCATTTGGCCCTCAAATGGTTAATGAACTGTGAACATCCTGCAGGCAGATTGGCACGTTGGGCCATGAAGCTTCAACAGGAAAATATAGACATTGTCTATAGGAGAGGCAAAACCAATGTAGTTGCTGATGCTCTCTCCAGACTTGGCACAGAAAGTGATGAGATCACAATCCACGACCAAGACGCAGAGTATGAAAGATCCCAATTGTACTCTTTATTTTTACTAGCTGATTCTTATCATTGGAATATTTCAATGAAAGAGTTTGAGCAAGCGCAGAGAGACGATGAAAATCTCTCTAAAATAATGGATTGGCTACAAACAGACCCAGAGGACAACACTCTGGGCCTGATGTACCAACAGACTACACAAAGCTC
>AFFK01020502.1:0-10395 GCA_000239455.1 Strigamia maritima | reverse complement strand
GATTAGACAAGTATAAAAAGCCATGCAAAAACAGGAAGTAGAGCTTCTTGCGGATTTGACATTGATACTGATACTGACCTATGATTATTTGCCTTTGTGCTTGATTTACATTGTAATAATTAAGCCTTTGGCGCCTCTGATTTATGAGGCAAATATGAGGCCAGTGAATCAGTTATGCATCCGCTTATATACCCGCTTACGCGGTTATACCAGATGGCTGCCGAGATCGACTGGCCAGTGGGCAAGATAGCCGGACTACGGTCGACAGGACCTTCATGCCCGTAACATACTTGGTAGCTTCGAAGACGCAGCACAGGACCTGGCCGACCCGTGAGAAAAGTAATGTCTGTGTTATCTTTTCTCCTCTTTCATGGCCCGGGGCCCCTTTGTGAAATAACGCGTCGTGCAAGACGCGGATTTGCGGCATCATGTTTTATGGCGCACATAAGATTCACTAGGTGAAATTCGGACATACAGATCACTGAGTGATCTGTAACCCTTTCGGCACCTAAACCGCCGTGTGATTGGAATGGTTTAACCATTGGCGGGAATCAATTTGCACCTCTTTTCTTGGGTCAAGATTTAATGTCTTGGTGACTACATGTGTTGGTCTAAAGTTTAGATCAACTCATGTTAGCTTTGTGACGACCATATTGCAAAGTCAACGCTGATATTTGGATCGCTTAGGACTAATTTCTCCAACGTGCTTGCCAAACCACGTGGTAGATCAGAAACAATGGAATAAACTTTGTCGTAAGATATTTATTCAAGTGTAACAATAAAAGTAATTTAAGCCTGAATTTAAGTGTTATTGTATTTTAATCTGAACTCATTGCGACTTTGTCTCGGTACTATATGCATTTTAGGCGGTAGTATCGTGTTAAAGTTGCGACTGGAATCGATATATCGTTCGATATATCGATGGCCAAGTCACCCCGTCACACCTTGTCCTGCAAGAATTTCACATAGAAATCGAAATTTAATTAATGTAAATAATCAATTTAAAAAGAAAGCATCAGACCCCTCATTATCTCCAGCTGATTACTATTTAATTGTAGCTTAACGTTCTGAGTTTGTCCAATTAATTGTATTCATTAACTTCTAAACGTATAATTACAGTTAAATCTCATCAATTTTAATATCCAAAATTTCAAACTTGTTTATTTTTCTTGACCACACCCAATGACTTGTCTAGTGGCCACAATTGAAATTAGCCGTTTCCATCAGCAAAGCAGCACGCGACAGTTTTTGTTATACTTCTGACAATAGGTGTCTAAATTGACGGTAAATTTAACAATACATTCAATTACTTCATCGAAAAATCATTAATCAGCAAAACATGCCACACACTTGAATCAATACAGTAATTTGTTTCTTAGTAAATAAACTATACACAACACCGTATGTCTTTGGTCAGGTAAGTTTAATTTTAAACTCTCTAAAGAATTCTAAAGATTCAGGCCCGAATTCTGGCAATTGACCGTCTGGAAAAAGATGTGCGATTACCGTATGCAATTAAAGGGTTTACACATTGTTGTGTCCCCAAAAGATACCTAAGATAAATATCTTACAAATATATAAAATATATGGAAAATAGAGAGTCAATGATATAATCATAAACTCACGAAACTTCAGTAAATCAGTTATACTGATAATATTATAATTGTAATTTGAACACTAGTTAAAAGAGAGCGCTTGTTGCGGAGTTGTGAATGTTTGACCAGTGAAGTCGCCACTGTCCAGTAATTAAAGGATTAAGATAAACAGTGGCTATATAAACTACTGCACAGGAAGTGCAGGGACTTCTTGAATCATTCTTATAACATTACGGGTAACAACATACACTTGCGTTTAAACTACCAACTCCGCCAAGTAGTAGGCTTAATACTAGTGTATGAGTTCGGACTAGCCAGCCGAACTAGCACAATCGATCGAGTTCTGTGGTAATTATAATATTTCTTAATATTAATATGTTTCTTTACTATTTAGCTTGTGATAAAGGCAAAACCTTTGGCGCGAGGGAAACCAGCGCGCTGTGTGTAAATGTAGCGATTAACACACTTCTATCCCCGCTCAGCGAATCATCGCACCGCTGTAAATGTGATAATATCACCTTGTTCTTGAACATGTTGTTCGAGGAGATATTATCTCGATGTGTGATTCCTAAATTACCTAGACGTAACTACGGCCGCGATATAAGTCCTATAAACGGCATTCACCTGCGTACAGTATTTAAGGCCTCGGAGGAATGCACGTCAGATCGAAGAATAGGGTTAACCCTATCTATAAATCTAACACACATTGGTCACAACCAATTATCGATAAACAATGTTACTCGAACATTGTTTATTCGAATAACCGATAAACAAATAATCTCAGACTAAATATAAATTTAGTGCTTTCTCAAGTAGTTTAACAATTGTTTAATTAAATGTTTAAATAAAGTATCTTAAAATTAAATTACTGTCCAATTATTATTATATTTTATTATTATATTATCTTATGGTAAATTGGGAACGCAGCACTATCACGTTTTTTATTGGTCCATGGCGTTGAATCAAGAATTGTTTAAAACCCTTAAATGATTTTTTTTTGATTCTTTGAAAAATATTTTTAGGGTTAAACCCAATATTAAAGTTGTGAAAACGAGCAGACGATAATATGAAAAAGTGAGAGATAAAAGTGAGACCAAATCGAGAGAGAGAGAGAGAGAATTAGGTTTATAGACGTAAGCGGCGACTCGGGCCATACACGTCTAAAATCTGACAAAAGAGAATCTGACATGAAAACTGACAATATGAAACTTGACATACTAAATCCAACAAAACAAAACCAACACGCTATATCTGACAAAAGAAAACAGACACACCAAAATTGACATATCCAAACTGACATAATGACTGACAAAAGAAAACTGACAAATTGAAACTGACAAAAGAAAAGTGACAAATTGAAACTGACAAAAGAAAACTGACAAATTGAAACGGACATATCCAAACTGACATAATGAAACAGACATACTGACTCTGACAAAATGAAACCAATATATTAAATCAAGACAAAATAAGAAAAAGTTCATACAAACTGAAACTGACATACCGACACTGGCATGAAACTGACTCCTTCGCACGACAAATCCCAGCGTACCCCAGCGTACCAACCCCATCGTTTCAACCCCAGCGTTCTAACCCCGGCGTACTGATCCTGGTGTATCCAGCCAGCTCGGTTAATTCGGCTGGCCAGGCGTACTGATCCAGGCATACTAACCCGGGCATACTAATCCAGGGCGTACTAATCCGGGCGTACCGATCCGGGCGTACTACCGACCAAATCTGTCCATATAACTGACTTCCTACCACTACTGACTTCCTACTACTATCGACTTCCTACTGCTACCGATTTCCTACGACTACCAACTTCCTACCACCGACTTCCCACTACCAACTTCTTACAGCTGACTTCTGACAACTGACTTATCCCAGCATACCAATCCCAGCGTACCAACCCCGTGGTTTCAACCCCAGCGTACTAACCCCGTCGTTTCAACCCCGCCGTACCGGGCCTGTGTCTCCGGCCGGCCGGGCATACTAATCCGGGCGTACTAATCCAGGCTTACTAATTTGGGCGTACCGATCCAGGCGTACTCTACCAACCAAAACTGTCCACACAACTGATAGCTATTAATAACAAAAGACAGAGAGAGAGAGAGGAGCAATAATAGATAGATAGATAGAATTAAGTTTATAGACGCAAGCGGGAGGAGCAATAAAGAGAAGAGAGAAGAAGGAAAGATAGATAACCAGAGGACCCATTAGCACCACTGCAGCGGAAAAACAAAGTGCCCCAGAGGAGAACCCAGGGGAGGCCACGAGGAGGCTGGGCTTGGAAATTTTCTCCCCCGAGACCAAATCGAGAATTTACGCGATTGTTTACCAGTTGCGATGTAAATCCTATGCATTTAACATGGGAATAAAATACAAACTGTGTGGTGACCCAAATGGGTCCACCCCGATTCAGTCGGGTTCTAGAATTAGGCATTTAATTAATATGATGTATAATATTGTTAATAAAAATAATAGTTTTATTTTTAACCCCAATTAAGTATCTTTATTACGTTTTTTGTCTGGTTCGCTAATTGAGGCACGCGCATGAGGAGGTGTGTCTGTTCCTCCTACGTTAAGTTGAAACAGAGTGCTTCTGCATGCGGGTGTATTCCTCAAGGAACGCAATTAGCGAAGCTCGTGCTTCCAAGCGCAGGATATGATGTCATCGACATCCTGTCCTCAACTGAATTCTTCAGTCTAATCCTAACTTTCAACCAGTCAACATCTCATGTGATCACCCAACTTTGCCTAAAAAACTCGAACACTTACGGACCGAAACAGTCGGTTAAACGGGCCGCCATTCATTGGAGGAGCTCAGGTTCTTTTGAGAACCAACAGTTTTGTAGACTTAAAACTACTTCCTGAAGTAATTCAGGTGCGAGGGCCGCTTCCATCGCTATTGGAGCGCTTTTTAGCGATCCTAACCCTAAATCCCCTAGACAATCAAGCCAAGGTAGTAAGGCTACTAAATTAGCAGCCACCTGCGCCAATTACAACCCGGCGCCTAATTTGAGTGATTTTAGTGAATCCCAAACCGGACGCAGCAACTGTCAGCAAATGTCCATCACCAAGCTGAAATAAGCTGTTCGGGATACAAATAATTTTTTAAATGTCTTACAAAAACTTTAAAAAATAAATAAAAATTATTTATTTCGTTCATTTTAAGAGACAGCGAATAATTATTCAGTCATAAAATGTTTGATGTCATAAACCCTTTAAACTGAACGTGATATTTTCTTTTCAATATTGTAAAGGTCAAGTGTAGTCAAAAATTTAATTTTAATGTGCGAAAGAATTTTCATTCTTTAAATGCAATGCATCATGGTCGAATGACGTTTACAATCCTAAATTTTAAATGATCTAGAACTAGTTCTCAGGTCGAATTTCAACTCTCTTAGTATGCGCATACCTACGCGCATGTCTATGCACATGCGCAGATGGTTATTTTATTAACAATCAGAACTGGTCTTGCTGGATCATATGATGCATTTCATGACAAAAAAGGCGAGCCAACTAGCCATTGCTTTTGTTATAAGGTAATAAATACAGTAAATCCTCTAATTACCACCCATATCCAATTACGGGGTTACGGCCGAGTCTCTAATTACCGCCCTGAGGAGAAATGCAGGTGGGCAATAGTTGCCCCTCTCTAATATCTTGAGGGCGCCAAAGGTGTTCCCCAGAAAGGGTATCATTTCTGTTTTGTCTGTGCCTTGAGGCAAGTGCCCACACCTTGGCCATGCTGACCATGGAGCTAAAAAATAATAATCCAAAAGAGAAATTCCTAAAATAAATGATGAATTTCTATAGTCATCATTAGTCATTAGTCATTATCATCATCATCATCATCATCATCATCATCATTGTCATATAATTTGTCAATGGTGTCCGTCCTTCCGAAGCCTGTAGCAATATTTGTTGTCGATGGCAGATGGCGCACCGGTTTTAACACTGTGATCCGGTCTGATGTTATAGAATCCACAGGCCGGTTAAACGGGATTTCACGGGTCATTGGAGACGAAATTTTGGTGATTGGACGGGATTTAAGTGATTTAACGGCGATTTTAGTGATTTAGCAGTTATTTTAGTGATTTAGCAGTGATTTTAGTGATTTAGCAGTGATTTTAGTGATTTAGCAGTGATTTTAGTGATTTAGCAGTGATTTTAGTGATTTAGCAGTGATTTTAGTGATTTAGCAGTGATTTTAGTGATTTAGCAGTGATTTTAGTGATTTAGCAGTGATTTTAGTGATTTAGCAGTGATTTTAGTGATTTAGCAGTGATTTTAGTGATTTAACAGTGATTTAACAGTGATTTTAGTGATTTAGCAGTGATTTTAGTGATTTAGCAGTAATTTTAGTGATTTAGCAGTGATTTTAGTGATTTAGCAGTGATTTTAGTGATTTAGCAGTGATTCTAGTGATTTAACGGTGATTTCGCGGGTTAAACGGGTTGTTGGTGATGGGATTTCACGGGTCATAGATGATTTAACCAGATTTGACCGAGTTAAACAGGATTTCACAGGTGTGGGTGTTTGATAAATTTTCAAGTTAAGTAGTATCAGGTAACTTGCTAGTATTGATAAATTTTTACTTCTAATTTAATTTTTGTAAACCGGTGTAACTTTGATTTTCGAGGTCCCGTTGAAATGATTTTTTGTCAATTGTATGAACATTGTTGTCCAAATAGATATTATCAGAAGATATTATTTACTTCTGATATTATGACTAATATATTATTATAAAAGTAAATAGGTTTTCACTATTTTTTGTCTAAAACTCATGACGAGGCATCGTTTTAAAGTTGAAAATTGATCAAACTAATTCTAGTTTACAGTTATTCCTCAGAGAAATTAATGTATGAATAGTCATCCCTCTCTAATTCTTGTCTAGTCTCTATTCTTTCTGCGGCCAATTTAAATAGGCGCCTAGGCCGTTATTAGAGAATTTACTGCTTGCAACAATAAAATATTTTAACCCTCAGAAGCCTATCCTATGGGACAATTGACACGGGCAATAGTTCTAAATACAAATTTTTTTCAAAAGTGGTTTTACATACACTCAATTTATTTGCTAATTTTCAGACTTATAAAAAAAAAGTTATTGTAAAGAGAAAATATGAGCCCCTTAAAATCTCAGCTTAAAACGTTTGCTGTTTTCACTGCATTTTTTCTCTTTAGTGAGAGCGCTTTTAAAATACAACGCCGCCTATATGCAAAGTAGAGAATAAACGAAGCAGTCGGTGCATGTTCAGTTCACATTTCATATGAATTGCAATTAATTGCACTAATTGGAATTAAAATTAAGTTAATGTACACAATTATTATAAATAAATGATTAAACACCTTGCATGCTGTTCAAATGATCATATTTTGACCGAGTGTCTTGACTTTTACAATCGGTGACACCTAGATTCAGTTGGCAAAACCACGGTAACCATGGTAACAGCTCTAAAGCGCTTCAACTCGGAGTATATAAAACATGTCAATTGACACCACTAATAGGTCTTTGCGTTGACCAAAAATGTTAGGCGTCTGAGGGTTAAAGAATGAAATACCGTACATGTTACTGTTAACAGTCTTTCACATATTCAGATTGTTTGCATGGATATTTACAGAATTTGTTAAACTGGTGATCAAAGACGGATACGACCGAGGATAAGGTCGATAAGCTCGACAGATCCAAATGGGAGAGCTGGATGTTTATAGACAATCATATGAGTTGTGTCATGTACGTTGTCAGTTTTTCCAATTATTTTATTCATTAATTTCTAATTTATTCCTAAACATTTAAGCAAGTCTTTTCAGTTAAATATTGAAACAAAATAAATAAACATACCACAATTTGTCAAGTAGGCTACTAAACAGAAAAGTATAGTTAACAAATTTACTCAAAGAGGCAAATTTTAAAACTCTTTTCTTTTACTAGTGTATCCAAATAAAATAAATGCTAGAAAAGTAACATCAATTACTAAATATCAACATAGAGATAAAGTGAACGCCTTCGAGAGTGACAAATCAAAGAAAAGATTTATTCGTAAATTTTTGTGGGTTCTAGTGATTTCTTTGAGCACCATCACTTGTTTGCATCAAACTTACGATCGACTCACATTTTTTTTATCTCGACCAATTGAGACCAGAGTCAAATTAATTCGCAATTCGTCCGTCAAGTTTCCATCTTTAACTCTCTGTCCAGACGACAAAAATCACATTCCTTTGGTTGATTTAAAAATAAAAAAAGCAAAATCAAAATCGAAATATATTTTCTGCTCAATACATCTTACTGCTTTGCTTGATGGCACTTTAAACATTTCAACCATATGGGATCTCATGTCCCTTAATGGAACATTAAACACGGCCTTTGAAATTTCAGTAAAAAAATATTATAATTTAATTTAAACATTTCAAAAAACTTTTTGAATTATATACAGAAATCAAAAGACTTGAGATTAGCAACGGGTGAAAAAATATTCAATGATTTGCCTTTATTTTCTGTCAAAACTGATATCAAGACAACCTATGGCACTTGCAACACATATTCTTACGGTAAGGTCCAAAGTTTTTTTTGTCGTCTTGCAATAATTTGTTATTTGTTGTCATTTAGAAAATATTGTTCCCTTTCAAAAAGATGATTTCAAGTTAATGTTCACATTTCACAAGAATCTGCCACTTTGTAAGAACGAAATAACTTGGGTATATGAATAAACAATTTCGTAAAATTAAAAACTTGAAATTAACACAACCATTTACTTAAGTTTATGATACACAATGACGACGATATTGTAACTTATAAAGCAGCACGTGGAAGCAAAGAACTGCTTTTAAAATCCAAAAGTGTGTACGGCTTATCCGCACAAAGAGTTAATAGAATATATTTTTTAATTATACATATCTATGTTAACAATTATTTCTTTTCAGTTCAAGATTTTGAATCAAACCGGAAAACCATGTGAAACAAATGCAGTAGTAAACGAATGTGAGAAAAACTGCTTTGAAAAACATCTGAAAAACATCAGCCAATGCAGGTAAAGACGAAATAACTAAAATGTTCCATTCGTGTAATTGATAATCAATCTACAGATTACCCTTGACTTCTCTTACGGATGTCCCGCTGTGTGCGAATGAAAAAGATGCATTTAATGCGTACAACCAACTCCATTCTTTCACTGTGACTTTTAATTATTTGGAACAATGCAATTGTCCAAGAATATGCGACGACATTTTGTACACTCAACATTTCAAAATGATTGAGAAAGGAAACAACCTTATCCTTCTACTTTGATGATAATCTGATTGAGGAAATTGAAGAGCATTACAGCTACCGTTTCATCTCTTTCATGTGCGATGTTGGTGGCAATTTTGGTCTCTTTTTAGGATTGAGCATTCTAACTGTGTTTCAGTTTGGAGAGTCAGTCATTGTTTATGCATTCAAAACAATCCATTCCAAATTGAATAAAATAAAGCCACCACAATTAGTTACCACATTTGAGAACGTCAAACCGATCCAGAAAAAAAGTAATTTAAGTTACAAAATTTAGTCATAAGCGCTAATCTTTGAATTTCTATTCCACTGTTTATGCAGAGTATGTGATTTACAGGAATGGCAAGAGAAGTGCCTTTTGTAATAAATGTAACTGTAAGATTGACAACTTAAAAAAAAGTTTCACTTATAAGTTGCTGCAGTTTCTATTAATTTCGTCCTGTGCTCTCGCATGTTCGTATCAAACGTACAATCGACTTAACTTTTTTTATCTGCACCATCTGAAACAAGTGTCAGCTTAATTCGTAATTCAAGCGTCAAGTTCCCTTCTACAACGCTGTGTCCTGGCATTGGCAACTACAACCTTTTGTATGAAAAGCAATTCAAAATAGCCAGAAAAAGAAAGCTCAATCAAATTTGTGATGTTCATCCGATAGCCTTGCTCAATGACGATGATACTCACAACATTTCTACTGTATGGGATCAAATGTCTCTTACTGAATCACAGTTTAAGGCAATAGAATATTCGGTGAGAAATTACATTACATTATATTGTAATGCATTACATAAAACATCTTTTTGTTTTTATCAGAGATCCAAACAGCTAAGAGCTGACGCCGGAGAAAATGTTTGGCAGGATGTGCCTTTATTTACAGTTAAAACTGACACCAGGACAATGCTGGGCACTTGTAATACGTATTCATTTAGTAAGTTCAAAATTTTTCATTTTTATAAATATTGATTTTGCATCTGTATTATTAGAAAATCTTGTTCGCTTTCAAAAAGATGATTTCAACTTAGCCATCACATTTTATGGGAACATGCCATCTTGTATAAAAAACGCCATCTCAGTACAAACTAAAAATTCAGTACTGTATAATGAGAATTTACCTAAAATTGTTCGATATTTTATATTAGTTTACGATACACAATGATGATGACATTGTGACGTACAAACCAGCCAATGGATTCGAAGTGCAGAAACCTTTCACTTGGAATATATACGGTTTATCGGCTAAGAGAGTTAGTATTTTATAATATATTTATAATATGTTTATACTATAACATTTACATTACAGTTTATAATACTGAATCGTGTAAACAGACCGTGTGATACAAATACAATTGTAAACGAATGTAAAAAAAAGTGTTTTGAGAATGCTCTGAAAAATATCAGTCAGTGCAGGTAAATAAAAAAAAATACGTTGTTTCGTACAATGACAGTTGAAAACTTCAGATTACCATTGACTTCTCTTCGGGAAATCCCACTATGCGCTATGAAATGATGCACTCGTTGCGTACAATCAACTCTTT
>AFFK01020498.1:0-54501 GCA_000239455.1 Strigamia maritima | reverse complement strand
ATTCTCTCTATATTTTGATAAATATAAGAGAGAAATTATACAATGAATAGGTGTGTTCATTGTTACAGAAAAAGTTACGAGAAATCATCGATAAAGTGATTATTGTACTCAACAAATAATAAATATTGTTGTGAAATGTTTATTTAAGAAACTTAAGACTATTTAGAGATAAGAACACTTTAAAATATGAAATATAAATAAAGTTAACCCTAAATATTACCATGTGCTTTTTGAATATTCTAGATATTCTATGGGGTTCACATAACTTTGACCAAGGAGTTGATTTGATTGGATCAACTCATTATGACTCACTGATATGCAAATCAGCTAATCTGCTTATCAGTATTCTGGCTCCCTGATTGGGGGAAACTCAAGAAACCCCATGGTTTCATAGTATATAAGCTCCTGCAAGAGCTAATTCTGGGCCTCTGTACTGAATTAATGTTGAATCTATATGATTGTCTATGTGTAACTTGTGCCTGTAACCATTCAGAGTCATTTTATCACCTTTTGCTTTAAATACGAACCGGCAGGCTGTCAACACCAAATTAAAGTAGGTATAATGCCCTAAAGACCGTAGTTGCCGGGCCTAGAAAAACCCGAAGGTAAATGTACCGAGAATATACTTGTGCTTTTTGCATGTAGGCCAGTCCTATGGACAAAGCTTGATTGTATCGAGTTCGCTCGGACCGAGCAGCAACCGCTACCTGTATCAGGAGTGGGCGCTAACTGTCACGTGCTTCGGCACCGCTTGAGAACAACGCATTCGGTTTGATGCGGCGCGCCCGACTCAATCATGACGGCCGAGGAATTCCCTTTGAATTCCATAACCGACTTCTTCTCGCTAATCCATACTTTTCTTTTAGTTTCTGATCGATAGTTGTACATTTACTTAAATGCTTACAATTATTATATTCATGCGAATGTAATAATTGGAATAGAAAAGAGTGAGTTTTCACCGCAACGCTCGAAATACAGGTGTAAGCCGATACCACGTGGTATCGCTAATTTGTGACGATCATCCGACCGATGAACACCGATATTCGCAGGATTCGATAGTGCATTACCCCGATTAGGAACCAAAAATAGCGCCAGGAAACACCAGAAGATTCGTAATATTATTTCTGTAAATTGTATTATTATTATTAAGTCTATCAAGCCTCTTTCTGATAAGTTAAAGTTTTGTATTAGTTTTTATGCCAGTTTCCTGGGTAAATTAGATTAATTGATAGTCTCGATTTGAATATATATATTTTAAATATGTTATTGTCTCTATTTCTAATAAGATTTTATGTTAAATTGACCTCGGGTCATTGTAGTTTGCAATGATCCGGAATAAATGTTATGATTTGATAAAACTCCTTGTTTTCATGATTATTTACTTTACTTCTTTCCAATTCAGAATTGTTTGCAAGTGTGTTTTTATGTGTTTATGTAGTTTTACTGGTTCTTATCCTTGGGATAAGTGGAGGTTTTTTCTTGGCAAGAGAAAATCCACGTGCTTTTATAAGTTTTACTGTCTTGAACCCATGGCAAAGTGTAAATAGCACTTTGGGGAAAAAGTCAGATCGTCACACACTTAACCTCGCCAGGTTAAAAAATTAAAATTTAAAAATTTAAAAATTTGAAAAAAATATTTCAAATTTACAAATTGCAAATAAAATTATTTATTATTATTTATTTATTTATTATTTACTATTATTATTATTATTATTTTACTTGAAACTCCAAGTTATGTGCTATTCCTTGAAGGTAATCATTATACAACATTTCATCATAACTCTACAATATTTTTAATACGTGCCACAGTATCTCGATAAACTTTACGACTTGCTTGTGGTGGTTGTCCACCAATATATTGTGCAATATTCAATTCACTTAATCCTTGTTGGTGCTTGAGACCATTAATAAACTTCCATATAGTAGGATGTTGTGCGCCAATCAGTGAACTAAAGGCACGGTGCCATCCTTCAACCGAATTGTTCGTTTTAGGCAAATCATTTTCAACAGCCGTGTAACAATTCCACAGTGATAAAGGAAACTTGGGATTACGTCTAGCTTCATTGCGACCTGGGCGACCAATCCAGGTATCTTCAAAATAATCAATGAGAGGATGAAGTAGTTCCTCTTCCCGTAAAAAAAATCGCTTTGCATTAGTGCTTCAAAGATTGTGATGACATCGTCTACTGGTACAAACGCAAGTGCCGCCAATTTTCGTAATTTTGATGAAAAATCAGTTAACTCGTCATTAAAACTCTCAAGAATCTGAGGTTGTTCTTGAATTTTTCGCCAAATGCACTGTAAAAAATGAAAAAACAACCTCGATTTTCAATTCCATTAAATACTTCGTGAAATGCATTAATTTGAGCAAGTTCAAAATCAGTCATGATACTGACAGGATTAAAATTATTTCTTAAATTTTTCACAGCTGAAAGAGCTCGTGCGTAAGTTTGCTGGCTCTTATCTGGCAGCAGCATGAAAACTGTAGGAATGATTGAATTCCATGAACAGTAAAGACTTGAGCAAAAAGTTTTAAATGTTCCATCCGAGTACCAATGCTCGCAGTTCGCCATCCATTCCAGCATCTGATCAGTTCCGAATATTAAAATACGATCTAAGTTTGGCCCGCTGTCATAATAAAAAATTATCGTTTTTCGCTGTAACAGTATAGGCTGCAGGGAGATGTAAATCAATTAAATTTCTAGGCGATGTCGGATGTCCACCATCTGCTTTTCTTGTCCGGTTAATTGTTCGTATCATGTAACGCATTCGTACTGCCACATAATCTGGCATTGTTTGAACCGTATCAGCCACTATGGCCTGCGGAGTGTCTCTCCAGTTTCTGGCATTGGTCTTGATTTCGTTCATTGCTTCTTTTGCTTTTGCAACACCAATCCGAGCGGTGTGATTGTGGTTTTCATTGTCAAATATCACATTTTCGTGATTAGTGTGAACTCGGCCACGACACTTGCTGTTTTCATATTCTACACATCTCCAAATGGTGATCCCAGGTTTTCGTTTTTCAAGCAAATAAATAAAACCCTTATAAATTAATTGATCAGTTCCTTTCTGACTTTTGACAAATTGGCGAGGCATTATGCGAAGGATGATTATGTAATATGATAATGTGTAATATGTAATCCATCTTATATATTGCATTGGAAACATTTAGAAACGTTTGTGGTCATTTTTGTTTAGCGGACGTTTAAAAACGTTTAAAAACAAAAAAAATCCTCATTCAAATTTTTTTTTTATTTTTTTAATGTTTTAATTATTTAAGTGGGGCGAGGTTTTTGTCCTGGCTAGGTTTTCCCCAGCTAGGTTTAAGTCGGGCAAGGTTTTTGTCAAGCGAGGTTTATGTTGGCTAGGTTATTGTCGGCGAGGTTATTGTCGGGCGAGGTTATTGTTGGCGACGTTATTCCGCCTAGGTTTATGTCGGCGAGGTTAAAACTGGCGAGGTTTTGACCTGATACCCTTTGATCCTTATATATTCCGTAGAAGGGGATAGCGGGTGCGCCAATTTTCAAGATCAATTTGTGAGGTGGAAACCCACTCAAATCCAACGAATTCAAATATTCTGTCGGATATATATTTGCATGTCCATTATGAGGATCTTCAACTGAGTCAATGGATAAATAGGGGACGTGACAAAACCTGGGGTAGGGGTACCTCATGGTGTAGTTTCATGGGGTACCTAAAATTCAATTATTAGACAGTTTTTTGGACAATCTAAAGATAAATAATAAATCTAAGTTAAAGGGGAAAATATCAGCAAAAGAAAAGTACAAACCTACTCCATAAAACATTTTTTTCCATTTATCACGTTTTCGCGAATGCAGGGGAAATCCTGGACTAAGTAATGCCAGTAATGCTAAAAAATCACCATGTGATTACTTTACCGTGTAACTAGTTTACATCTATTTTTGTCATAGTTCTCTGAATATTAAACAAGTAAGTAAATAAACAAATAAATAAATAAATAATTAAATCCATAATCAACTATTTACAGACAAATCAGCACTCGACAGACACATCAGGAAAGATTACAGAAAATAAAATGTAATGATAAAAAATTACAAAAATCGCAGAATAAGGTACGATTTCCGTTGGCTGATTAGATTTTCTGACATTTCAATTTTTTTAATATTTTTTAATTTACAGCTACTCTTGTTGGTAATCTGTCCTTCGCTGCTGCGCTCCGCGAGATTTTCCTAACGCCTGTGATGAGCTAACGTAACTTAAGCAATTTTTATTAATAAAAACTATTTTGAAAATATTATTAAAAATAAATAACCTATAAAAACAATTATTTTAAAAATATATAACTTTTATTAAAAATTGCCTAGGTTAGGTTAGCCTGCCGCAGTCATTAGGAAAATCTCACCGAGCGCAGCAAAAGCGAGATTTCCAATGCTGTAACTTAAGGAACAATATTACTGTAAAAAAATTTAAATGTCAGAAAATGTAAACAGCCAACAGAAATTTGTAATTTGTAATTTTTGTAATTTTTTATCATTTCATTTTATTTTCTGTGTTCATTAAGTTTCATCTTTTAATATTTTTTAAGTTTTATAATTAAATTTTATTTTTTGTGATTATTACATTTTATTTATTAAATTCCGCCACTCGCCAAAATGATTTTTGATCACTTAGTCATTTTAGGTACCCCATGAAACTACACCATGGGGTACCCCTACCCTAGGTTTTGTCACGTCCCGATAAATAGCATTTTTCATCTCCATTTAAATTTTCCAATATTTTTAAATTAATCGAATCGACATTACAGTTTTTGGCAGAAAGAATTGCCTGCTAAATATCTTCCAACAGTATTTAAGTGTCCATACATAGTTGTATAAGTTTTTGGAATGCTGTTGGCGATTTTTTAATTATCGTGGAATGTGGTAACTTGATCAAATCTTCATTCAAGGGCTCCTACAAAAAGCTGGGTACCTACCCCACTTTGGGTACCCAATGGGTGCCCCAAACTAATTTTTTTTTTAGAAATACTGAATAACCTATATTAAATTAGAATTATTCAAAAATAAAATTGCTTACTTTAAATAAAAGATGACAAAAAAGTAGATTATTCCGTCTGTGCAATCATCTACACATTCCTTAGGGATTAGTGAGAGATTAGCAGAGTATATAAGCTCAAGCAAAACAGGAAGTAATGTGAAATACTGAACTGAAACCCTGAACTGAATGTTTGATCTGTGATATTGTTTGCCTGTGATTATTTGCCTAGATGGTATGTGTTATTATATTGAGTGTATATATTGATATTTGAAGTGTAGTGTAACATAACCATAGCATTTTATGGGTTGCGTGTTAAGAACCATACTTTGAATGTCTTACATGTATGTAGTCGATGTATTACATTTCCCTGTGGCACCTGTGTTTGTGTTACTCAGTAACACCTGTTAATAGGTGAATATGAGGCAAACATGGGGTCAAAATGACTATACTTCCCACATGATGTTGGAGCATTATGTGTTGAGCTTTTGGCCGCCGATGTTGGGGACTGTCTTGTGTCGCATGGGCCATACGGCATCAGGGAGCGACTGTGACACGGCCTTTGACGACGATAGACCTCAATGTGACGCGACATTGGACCGGGGCTGCGGTGAGTAACTCGTCTGTTGTTTACATCCCAATTTCTGTCCCTGGGCCCTTAATGTAGAAATAACACATGGTGTAATATGCGGAATGTGGTTTAGACCACTTAGGTCGCCATGGGCAATGGCGAGACCATTTACACCTCTTTTTCTTCCCCTAATGTTTTATTACAGCTGTGTTGATTGCATTATACTTTCCTGTATAGATGTAATCAATCTATCTTGTTCCTTTTGGTTGTGGCAACTTTAAGTCGACCATATCCCTCAGGATCGCCAAGATATCACCATTGTGTTAAGCCTAAGCACATGGAACCAAATAAACCTAAGTTATGCAAATCGATCTTATTTGCATATCTTAGTATTCTTAATAATTGTAAGAGTAAATAAATTTATTAAAGAAATTAAAACTATATTTGCATAATTTATTCTCGGCAATTTTTTGTGGTTTTGTCGTGTTTATGCATTGTTGGATCGGCCGACATTATAACAATATCGACCCCGATTCCACACTGTCACACTAATAAATTGGATTTTTTTTTTAACTAATAAATTAATGTATTAAAAAATAAACAAAATTCTCGTTCTATACAGACACGTCATATAAAAGGAGAATTTTGTTTATTTTTTAATTTTTTAAAGTAAAGGCGCGTATTTAAAATAGTTTGATAAATTAATGTTCAATGAGAGTTTTGTGACGTGTATCGCTTTTAACAGATAAAAATAAATATCAAACAATTTTATTTATTTATTGTAATTTTAAAAAACTAATTTAAAAAATTTAAAATATAATAATTTGTATTCAATTTCTAATATTTGCTATTTGTTTTGAGTTCTGCGACGAGCTTTCAATTGTGTTCGTAGTCTCAACCTTGGATCCTTTTTTTCAGGATCAAACGTATATCGTTCATGAAAAGAAACAAAAGTATCAACATCTAAAGGTTGTAACTTGTAAACTAGCGATGGCTGATTGAATTGGTTACTTAATTCAGGATCAAAATTATTCAAATTGCGTAAAACTTGCATATTAGTTGCTGGCCGCAACATGCTCAATGCAGTTTGCGTATCAACAATGCCCAAGCGAACTTAAACTCGTAATAAAGCGTGAGCAAGATGGGGATTATCGATCAACAATTTATGCGCTTTGATCGGATGATCTTCATCTAACTTTAATTTCCATCACAAATGTGATCACATTCTTCCAGCGGCATACTGGCAACTACTGGCGGATCCACCGCGGCCCCTAATGGGATGTTGCCAATAAATACAGAACAGTTGGAATTATCTGCCATTATTAAACAATAAACAATTAAACAAAGATCACTATTGAAACTCATGGACTATAATGTTTGATGATTAATTTATTGCTTGACACTCGTTATATATAGATGAAATTATGAACGTACACAAACCGTTTGAATGATCTTTGTGTTTTGTAAAATTGACGTAAAATCGATCCAAAAAAATTAAAATAAAATAATTAATTAAAAGTAATCCTCTAATCAATTTGTAGTACCGTATGATAGTATCATTAACGAAATTACAGTAGTGTTACATATACATTTATACGGACCTACATGTATAGCATGATTTCGTTTTAATTTTAAGCAAAATGCTTTCTCATTACAATGCAAAAATTGATTATATGGAAAAAAGAATTCTTTATGTAGAACAAATATACCAAGTAAGTGAAACCAAGCTCAAAGAGGCGAGATTTATCAAATCATGTCGTTGCGTAGTCATTCTAAACACGATAAAAAAATAAAAAACATAAAAAAATCATGAAATATAAACATAAAAACATAAAAAAACATAAAAACATGAAATGTAAATAAAACGTCAAAACGTAAAAAAAACAAAAAACATAATAAAAAAACGTCGTAAAAACGTAAAAAACGAAAAAACATTTTAAAAAACATTTTAAAAAACGTCGTAAAAACGTTAAAAAAACGAAAAAACATAAAAAAACGTCGTAAAAACGTAAAACTTAAAACGTTGAAACAGGACAACACAGCACCGTCATGGCGGGTCGATTGTAGCGCCACTACACGGACAAATACAGGAACCCTGATCTCGACCTTGTGAATATTTATTGGGAATAATCATTAAGGTCGCGCTAGCGCCCTCTTTGGTCATTCCTTAACCATAGATAGATACTTGCACCATAGTTTCTAAGTAGAGTTATAAAGTCTACTTAACTACTATTAGCTCTTATCTCTCATCCCAAACATTAAATAAACTCTCTTTATTCATGTACATAGGTATTTTGCTGTAACTTTGGTACACTCAGTGCACCATAGTTACAGTGGATAAAACTACGGGATTCGAGACTGTCACAAGTGGAATCCGATGACAGCGCTGACTTGGCCGCTTTCCAAGCAGTTTCCTGCTGCGACGACCATTTCCATGTTACATCGTCACGAGTTAGGCGATACAGAGGCTCTAAAGTGGACGAGAGGTTGTAAATGAACTTGCCATAATAGTTGACAAGTCCAAGAAATGATTTTAGCGAACTGACATCGGTAGGGCGCGACGCATTGAGAAGCGGCACCAATTTCGAGTCGGAAGGGGAAATGCCCCTACTTGAAATGTTAAGGCCCAGGAACTGGACAGAGGACTGAAGGAACTTGCAGTTTGATTTCTTGAGGGTGAGACCATCATTCTCAAAAATCATTAGGAAACGATCGAGATTTTGCAAGTGTTCAACTTCAGTGGCTCCTGTGACGCAGGAGTCATCAATATATGGCTGTGTTGATTGCAACTGGGCTGTAAGTTGATCCATGGCACGCTGGAAAATTGCTGGTGCCGAAGAGATATCGTAGAAAAGACGGTTGATGCGGAACAAACCAATGTGCGTATTAATCGTGCACAGGTCCTTACTGTCCTCGTCGAGCTCAAGCTGGTTGTAGGCTGAGTTCATATCTAATGTTGAATATGACTCACCACCTGCGAGCTTAGTAGAGACATCCGCAAACAAAGGTAGCGGGTATGAGTTCGGAAGGATGGCCTTGTTGACGGTCCGGTTAAAACATCCGGCCAACTTGATTGAACCATCTGACTACTTGACGTGCATGATGGGAGTAGTCCATCTAGATGCTGAAACCGGGGTGATAATTCCCAGGTTCTGCAGATGACGCAGCTCCTCTTCAACTGGATCCTTCATGGCCATGGGCACGGGATACGCCTTAAAAAGATAGGCTGCACTGCAGGGTCAATGTCAATATGAACTTTGGTTGTCTTAGAACAACCTATTTCGTTACGAAATACTGCAGCGTGCTTTTGTAGCGACGCTTGATTAGATAAAGTGGATTTAGTGGCATTGATATTGAGTGAAGGCACGGCCATAAACTCGCTCAAAATGCAAAACCGAAGTAGCCAGTCGCGGCCGAGCAATGGAACTGCTCCGACGGTCGCAACACAGTGGTAACTTATACCATTGGTTCTTAAAATGAACTGGCACTTCACACCAGCCTTCCATTTGCATCACATGACCATTGTACGATGACACTTTCATTTTGATGGTGTGCAATGGAAAAGCTTTAAAATTGACTTTGTAACACTTTAAATCTACGATTGTAGCCCCAGCGCCAGTATCAATCTCCATAGTTAAAGTAGAGTTGGCGATCCGAACAGCTAACAACAGAGACTTCGGACAAGAGACATTGTGGTTTGACAATTTACCACATTTTGCCGAATAAAAAGACAGAGCTTTGTTGGGCGCATCACAATTTACAGAAAAGAAGGGCAAATCCCTATTCATTTTCACGTTGTGAGTTGATTGCGCTGGTTTGCCTGCACGACCTGTCTTGCAAACAGGTTTGATGTGACCAGGTTTACCACAACCGTGACACTTAGCATCCTTGAACGGACACTGAGGACGTTGGTGTTCGGAGGAGCCGCAACATAAGCACGCAGCAAACGAATTGCTATGCGTTGACTGCTTATTTGGCTGCTTTCCTTTCCGAATCGGATGATTTCGGGAATTGCCCGATGAAGACTGCTGATTCCGGGAATTGTCCGATGTAGGCTGCTTCTTTTGACCGGCGAAGTGATTTGGAAGAGGGCGAGAATCCTTCATTGATGCGGTTTCTCTTGACGCCAGCTCAATTCCTATAGCCGTTTGATATGCAAGATCATAATTTAAGTTTTTGGTGTTGAAAAGCGTCTTCTGAATAGAATCGACGCAGATCCCAGAAACAAAGCGATCACACATGCGGTCGGCGAGATGCTCGCCATACCCACAGTGTGTCGACAGAGTGCGTAATGCTAAGGCATAGTCCGCAATTGACTCTGTTGGCAGCTGGAGGCGGTTCATAAAGCGAGACCGCTCAGCAATCTGAATTGGTGCCGGACAGTGGAAACTGTTCATCAACGCCTTGATCTCCGTGTTAGTTTTTTCCGAAGGACGGACCGGACACACAAATTACAGATGTGGCTGTAGGCAATGGGGCCTATACTGGACAGTAAGGTTGACGCTTTTTCCGCTTCATCTTCAACTTTGTTCGCTTTGAAAAACATCTCGACTTGCTCGATGTATTGCTTCCAATCGCCCTCCAAATCGAATGGAAAGAGATTTTCAATCACACGAGTGGCCATAGTGACAATTCTAGGCCTAACGTGGGAGGTTGAGCGAGGAACAGAACAAAGGATGGGAAAATGCCCAAAACTGACCGTTAAAATACTAAAACTGATGAAAACATCAGTTGCAAGGGAATAGCCCTTGATATTGTCCCAAGGGAAATAACCCTTGTTACTGGACGAGTCGACAAAACGACCCACGCGGTGTCAGGAATAGGCCTAACGCGTGGTAACCGGCCAAGTCGACCAAAAACGACCTGGCGATCTAAAAACGAGTTGATTAATCAACTCAAAAAAAACGAATGTTGCAGCAAATCCAAAGGGCTGGCTCCCTTTGACTGGATTGCGGCAATCAAACGTAATCCACGCAATGTTTGGAATAGGTTCAACACGTGGTAGCTGACCGAGTTAATGCAATGACAAATTTGGTGTAAAAATTCACAAAAAAACTCACCAAAGCAGCAAAATTAGATGATGGAGACATCAATTCTAATTGTGGATGCAAAAATTCATCCTCCTCGTCGCCAATTTGGAGTGTATTCAAATCCAAAATAAGGAGTGAAAATGTGCTGACATGTGGTCAACACGAGGGTTAAGATTCAACTGATTTATTACACTAAAATATACAAAGGGGCGCTGGGCACCCGGAAGTGACCAATGAGTGGTCACCTGAAAGGTATATCAAAAAGGTGGTGTACAAACACAACAATGGTGATCCCGAGGGTGATCCAGTGTGCGAAGATGGAAGAATAGTTCGAAAACCGATTCGTTCCAAGTTATCGTCATGTTGATGATCAACAACGCCTTGATAAAGATCGGCTCGAAGCTGAGCTTGGTTGTGATGGAGATACGACAATGCATTTTGCTCGTGCTTTGCATATTGGTCAACCAGGTACTGCTGTAAAAGTCGCCGAGAAAAGTGTAGACATTCTCATGTGAATACAATCGGTAAACTGTATATTCTCTCACAGATGTGTGACTTCGACGGGCAGTAGTACCCATTGCAAAAAGTATGTCCGGATGCCAACCATAATCACCATATGGGAAAATCAAAGGATACTGGAGAGGATCGTACGCACCATGTGTTTCGTTTATACATTTATACGTTGAAGCGGTCCAGCAATCGTTCACAAAATTATGTCTCGATTTCTTCTGGCAATTTCTGGATCGTCGTTAATAAGTATTGCCACTTCGGATGCTGTAGGCTTATTATACCTTCGCCTGTCCATAGAATGTTGTTTCGTGTATTCGAATTGCTGAGTTCAGTACCCAGTCAGTTGATTGTTGTAAAATATCTCTTGCTCGACGGAATAACTGTGCAAATGGATTGATTTCGTCCAATACTTCTTGAATGATTTGTAAAAAGCGTTCACTCAAGTTTCGATTTGAAAAAATTGATCGTCGTCGATGTAATTCTGCTTGCATGTCAGTGTCATAAATGTAGTGTTGCACAAATTTAGGCAGATCATTACCCACTGGCAACAAAGACCCCATTCTGTGAATTAATTGATCTTGTATACGATATGTGTACACACCATGACAATTACTTGCCAAATTTGTATCCAGATTTACTCCTAAAGAAGTAAATGCAAACATAAAATTGTAGAAACGAATATTAATTAGAAATTCTTCATCTCGAAAAAGCTCAGCGAGTCGGGGTGGTGGTTCTTGAATAGGTGCTAATTGAATTTTCCCTTTTGAACAGCAGCAGCCTTCGGTTTCGGCATTCCATTTTAATGCATCGCACTGATTGCACTTACGGATCATTCTTGGCAAGCGATGACGATTTTCCAATACATTTTGCATACCATATTGCATTGAAAATCATCTAACGAACATTTTGCAATATCCTGTAATTTAGCTGGTCGTCTTCTGGCTGCATGTTGGTAAAGTAAGGCGGGCAGCAGTGACATCATCAACATGTCACTGCAAGTCAGGTGTGGGTCAAGGATTGAAAATTCCCTCCCTGAAAATTGCTTTTGGCCGCGTTCGATGGCTCGAATGCGCTCTGTCCAAACCTCTGACTCAATTTTTTAAACATTTTTTTTTTTTTTAATTTGCGCGTTACATTTCAACAAAAAACAAAAAAGAATAATCATGAATAAAAAAAATTCATCGTCTAGTGTGAACCTAGCTTAAAGTTTATAATGAAATGTTTGAGCATAATTTTTGTAATAGTTTGAGATGTTTGGATGCTAAATGTTGAAACAACTGCAAATCAGTATTTGAGCCAGTTGCCAATTAGGAATTGGCTTCATCAAGGTTTACTGTTTGTTTTGTGATTTCAGATCCAAGTACTCATTTTAATTTCAAATACTATTAAATTTTCTTAATATTAAGGAAAACTTGAAAAAAATCTTTTTGGAAGTTGAGCATTCGGAAATATGACACTCAATTTTAAATTAATATTGGACTAGGCAGGCCCAAACCTAGAATAACATTGGTCGCACGTGGGAGTCGGGCAGCCTGTAGGTTTGGCGTTCACTTTGGTGAAGGTCACACAGGTTATAATATAATGTAAAATAGTACCGAAAGAAATGAAATTTTTATTTCTTTAATTTAATTTACAAATAAAAACATCTTTTTTTAAATTTTAACCAATACTCCATTATTAAGCAGTAATTTCGTCTGCAAATAAAATTTTACATTTTACATTTTTGTTGTTTTCTTTTAAAAAAAAATTAATAAAGTGAATAACCCGAATTTAAAAAACCTCATATCTAAATAAAATGAGATAATAAACATGAAACATGAAAGAAAAAATCAACTTGGACCTGATTGTAATATGTAAATTAGGCAAATTTCATATTTCTCAACAAAAAAATTAATCTAAAAAAAAATCAAAATATACTAATTGAAATGTTGGATCACCCTAGTCTAACGCTTATAAAGTATTTTTTAAAACTTAAAATAAATGAGATCTTACTAAAATCATATTTTTTTGACAAAATATTCATCAAATGTAAAAGATACTTTTTAAAACCTTCTTTAAAATTGGATAAGCATGAAATATAATAAAAATAAATAAAACAATCTTTTGAAAATATAAATCAATCTATAAAGGAGATACGAATTTTGTTGAGTCGCAATTCTTTGAAGTTTCGGTTCGATGTTCCCTTTGAATGCAACAACTCTCATAACAAGTCATTTATAATTATGGAATTCTACACAAATGTAATAGTAATAAAATTAAAAACTAAAAATGAATTAAAAATTAGCGTATACTGAAAAAGAACAAAGATGTGACTTTTTGCTCAATGGATGATAATAAAATCATTTTTAACAAATTGTGTGTTTTCTAAATCATAAAAAAGTAAAATAAAACTCTTTATAGACGAAACTACGAACACCAGTTGGATGTAACTAAAAGAAAAACAGACAAAATTACAAAATAAAACAGAAATTTGGAAAAAATAAACACAATTTCCCCTCATCAGCAAATTCAAAATTGTAAAATCTGCAGCAGAATGAAACAAACGAGTGAGAAAACCAATATTCCCACCAGAAATATCGAATTTTACATACCGTATATACTCGCGTGTAGTTAAAATTTTTTAGACAAAATCCTTTTTTAGGGAGGAAGACAAAAAATTATTTTTATACGAAATTTTCCTCGTGTATATATATATATATATACGTGTGATAAATGATTTATACTGACCAAAGAATTTTGACGATTTTTAAGTCTCAATCTAGAGGACTTATACGCGAGTATATACAGTATATTCCTATTTTTCCGACTAAAAAAAAAAAAACCACAAAATGAATGCAGATATTATACAAACTCTAAAATTTCATTAAAAATATATTAATTTCTTCACAGAAATTTTATTTCTCACTCAACCAATCCAAAAAATCTGGAGTCCCAACGAGGTAACTTATTTCACACTGAACCTTTTTTCCTTCTTTTTCGTTTCCTGAAGACATTGTATCGATTTTTTAATCGACTGTTTCATTCTCGGCCATTTATTCGTCGTATGCCCCAACCTATACGACTCCATAAGCGAATAAAACCTCTCCTCTTTCATCATGGAATCATGCAATTTCTTCTCGCTATCAATACATTTGTCACACTTAATTTGTATACTACTATAAAGCAGATCGCACTTAACGCTGTGTAAGGACTCGGTTTTAAAGACAAAAAACGGCTTCTCCTTCTCCGAAATCGAATTCCTGAACCACTTGACCAACACATCATTGATGCCGTTGCAAACTGTCCACGATTTGACCAAATTCAACGTGTTCAACAAAGTACTCGAATTTCTCACCGAATTCTTCGCTGGTACGTGTTTCCACAACAAGTGACTCGATGGTAACTCGTTGTTCAACACTTTGATTTGTATGTCCAATTTCATATCAACTATCACAGCTTTGACTGACGTTGCGTTTCGGTCGCACAAAATATGAAATTGTAGCGTGTCGTCTTTTAAAAAAATTCCCCAATCTTTCAAACCGAATAGATCTCGATGAAGCGAATTCAATAAACGTAATTTCTCACTTCGTTCGTCCGGAAACGGGAATATGTCGTTCGAAATTCGACTATCATCCGCACAGTGGAAGTAATTTGAATACGCATCGTCGTGGGTTATCGTGGAAATATTCAAATTAAAAAAATCTGTCGATTCCTTATTCGAATCTTCGTTTTCATCTTGGTTATTCCCGTTGACTTTGACGATATTCTGCGCCGGTTTTATCGTCCCGTTGACTTTTACGCCGTCATCGACATGTGGATGTGTTTTTTTTATCTTCCCGTTGACTTTCACGCCATTTTTCCCATTCTCCGTCCGTTTTATCTTCCCATTTGAGTTTGCAGCCTGAAATTAAATATAATTTTAATGTTAAATTGAATAATCCGCGAGGAAATCCAACAGATAATCGAGTCAAATTTCGCCATCGTGCCGCGCACGGCGTGGTTAAGGCGACACTACAGCTCGCAATATGCCAACTTGTAATAATACGAGGTATATTGCGAGATTTAACATTGTCCAGATTAAATTCTTTTTATAAGTTGTTTTTTTCAATGAAAATATGTTTATAAAGACGTAAAAAATATTTTAAACATTAAAAAATTATTATAATTATTCATAAACATCGATTTGACGCAGAAAATCTGTTTTATTTCGATCAAATAACCATTTCTTCAGCTACTGTTAATGGAAGAGGATCTGGATGTTCTTCTGTGGGTCCTTGACCACCAACAAAGTGTTTCGAACATATGTAAGTCCATTTTGTCAAGTCGTCGACAGTGAAATTTACTAGTCCACATGCTTTAATCCAGCGAATGGATTTATTTCGTTGATTTCTTGGATTTGGAAATGGATAAAAGGTGATGTTTTTCATAAAGGATTTTTTGCTATGGTATGTGGTACTCTTGCAGTAGCGGTATCGACAGCTTTTCATTGTTTTTTTGTTGGTTTTTTCGGGTGAGGGAAATGAAAAACTAAAATAAATAGAGAAAAATCAAATTATTAATATTGGCTGTGATAAATTCTTGTTTACTCACGATTTAATATTATTTTAAAATTAATTTTTAGGTTCCAAATGTAAAATGAATGCTGTGTAATGATTAAAAAATTATTCCGTTATAACGCCGCGGTTTTATAAAGTAATGGTGGTCATTTGTTGCCCACAATGCATCGGGATGTTGGGAGTTAAAGATGGAGTTTTTCAATTTATCGCTAGATGGTGGAAGATTCGTAAGTTTATTTTTCCCCATTTTATATTCAATTTTAAAAAAAAATTAAATTTTACACTGATTTATTTTAATGTTTTGCAGAGCATCGTTCTTCGTGGTAGGTAGGTATATCGAGACTAATGAAGTACAATGGCGAAAAATTCAGGTACCTACCATAATGTTACCATAGCATGCTACTAATGTAATATATGAACTTTTAAATGTGAAATTTGAGTACTTTCGGTTGAATTATATTTTAAAATTTATATTTTGATTGGGATTGCCAAGTTTGGGTTTATGACAGAGAGATATTTTATAGCTGAATAATTTTCGCCATTTCTTATAATGCTAGATGATTTTTTTTTTTATTTAAAGAAAAAAATTATTTTTTATCCTGAACATCTGGATTTGGTCTCGCTTTAATCTCTCATTTTTTCATATTGTTGTCTGTTCGTTTTCACAACTTGAACATTGGGTTTTTGTAGTTATTTGTGTAAGGAATGGAGGAGACAAAAAAGGTGAGACCATGAGTTACGGTTGACTAAAATGACTAAAATTTTAATTACAGGATAAGATACAAATGTTGGTGAGCCATTGCTCCACCAGATGGCGATAACATGCGATAATAAAATCTTCCACTCCTACACTTCCTCTGAAGATTGTCTTCTCGCATTGCATTTCTTCTAGTTCGGCTCGACTAGTCCAAACTGCTTTGCAAAATCTTCATGCTTCGGTTTAAACAAACCTTTCGTCAAAACATCACCAATCATTTGATCCGTCTGCAAGAATTCTATTGCGATGTCTCCATGTTTGTGTGTTTCTCGAACAAAATGGTGTCTAATGTCGATATGTTTCGTTCGATGGTGAAAAACTGGATTTCTCACCAGCTTGTGAACTCCCTGATTATCACTGTAGATCACGGTGGGCTCTTCCTTTTCTTTTGTAAATTCTATTTCTCACAAGAAATTTTGTAAATAGATTGCTTCCTTTGATGCGTCCGATAGCGCCATGTGCTCCGCTTCTGTCGATGATGTCGCAACGGTCCGTTGCTTCCTGGCCTCCCAACATATCGTTACATTCGTCAGCTTGAAATAATATCCTGTGTACGAGCGTCGATCATCTAAATTTGCTCCCCAATCCGCATCTGTATAACCAACAAGATTTTCTCCTGTTTTCTCAAACTTTAATCCCAATTTCTCGGTGTATTTCAAATACTGTAGAACTCGCTTCGCTGCGGTCCAATGGGTAGCGGTGAAACATGTGTTATACTGACTGAGCGCACTCACTGCATACGCAATGTCGGCTCGAGTGCAAACTGCGAGATACATAAGTGATCGAATTAAATTCTAATATGGATATTTGTTTGAATCTAGCATTTTCTCGTTGGTTCCATCTTTTTTCTTGTTTTTCTGCAATTTTTGGTTTGCGTCAAGTGGTGTCGAGTTGGTTTTGCAATCCGACATCCCAAATCGATTCAAAACGTCTTTTACGTATTTTTGCTGTGACATCTTGATCGACTTTGTGTTTTCGTCTTGTTTAAATTCTATTCCAAGACAATAATGTATCGGGCCCAAATCCTTCATTTTAAATTCGTTCTTCAGTTTTGTCTTGATTTTGTCCATATTTTTCATGCAATTTGTTGCGATTATTATGTCATCTACGTAAATTGCGAGTAATGTGACAATTTTTCCGGTTTTCTTGAAATAAACACACGGATCTGCATGTGTAGGCTTTAGTCCAAATTTCTGCAGTGTTTTGTCCAATTTTTTTGTACCACTGCCTCCCTGACTGCTTCAATCCGTACAACGCTTTCTTCATTCGACAAACTTTTTCATTCTTGATCTTGAGTCTCGTAATTTCATCAAACATTTCGGGGAATTCCATAAATATTTCCTCCTCAATTTCGCCGTTCAAATATGCAGTTACGACGTCTAACTGGTGGACTGTCAATTTTATTTCGGCTGCAATTGCCATTATTGTCCGAATCGATCCTGGCCGTGCAACGGGTGCTAAAGTCTCGAAATAATCGATACCTGGCTGCTGTGCTTACCCTTTAGCGACTAGTCGGGCTTTCCTGCATTCTATCGATTTGTTTGCATTAAACTTTGTTTGCAGTACTCTTCGACATCCGATCGTTTTTGGTTTTTCGGTCGAACACACATTTCCCACGTTTTATTTTCGATTAGTGCGTCGAATTCTTCTTTCATCGCTTTCTTCCATTCCTCCAAGTTCTCTCCTTTTAACGCTTCGTTTGCTGTTATCGGATCATCTGGAGTGGCTATGTGTGCGGTTTTGGCAATTGTTTCTTGATTTCAACATGATAAACTTTTCTCGGACGTCCAACTTGTCCGGTTCTGACGATTTTCGGTTTTTCTGGGGCTCGTTGTGCGTTTTCTTGTTCCACTTCTTCATTTTGAATTTCAGCCTCTTCTCTTTCTGTCTCATCTTCGACTTCTTCATTTTCATCTTCGGATACTTGGACTTCCATTTCTGATTCTATTAAATCGTCGTCCAATTCTTCATCCAATTTTTCGTTCAATTTTAATTTTTCTTCGACTTCTTTGACAAATTTTACATCACGGCTTTTGATGATTTTTCGTTCGGCCTTGCACCACAGCTGATATGCCTTGGCTTCATCACAGTATCCAATGAAAATGCATTCTCTGGATTTCGGCTCAAACTTGCCCTTTCCCGGTTTTTTGTGCAATGGGTAAACCTTACTTCTAAAAATTTGAAAATAATTCACTTTTGTCTTTCTTCCGGTCGAAATCTGATGTGGAATTTCGTTTTTTAAACTTCTTGTCGGACATTTATTTTGGATGTGACATGCGGTATGCACGGTTTCATCCAATATGAGTGCGGGAATTCGGCTTGCAACATCATGCATCGTGTCATTTCGACCACTGTTCGGTTCATCCGTTCTGCAACTCCGTTCTGTTGTGGCGTGTACTCAATGGTGACTTGGCGTTTAATTCCATTTTCATTCAAATATTTGTTGAAAATGCCATTAAAATATTTTTTCCCGTTGTCCGATCGATTTATCTTGATGCTTTTTCCTGTTTCCTTTTTGAAACGAGCCTTATTGAGCTTGAAAGCTTCAAAAACTTCGTTCTTGTGCTTCAAAAAATATGCCTTACACCATCTCGATTTGTCATCGATGAATGTCACGAAATATTTTGCTCCGCTCATTGATGTGGTTCTCATCAGGCCACACAAGTCCGTGTGCACAATTTCCAGCAATTTGTTCGATCTGGTGGTGGAAATTGGAAACTTCGTTCTGGCATGCTTCCTCTTAATTCATGCTTCACACGTCTGAAGTTTGGCGTCTTTTTCAAAATCAATTCCATTGACTTTCTTGCTTTGTTGTAATAATTTCAAACTTGCTTCGTTCAGGTGTCCAAACTTCTCATGCCATTCTTGGATTTTCGTCTTTCCAATTTTTGTAATTGTTTCGTTTTTTGGTTCATCCCGGAGTTTGACTTCCGGTTCGCCTTGTTTTGCGGTTGCAGCGCTCTTGTTTCGATCGATGACATAGTACAGTCCATTTTGCTTTTTTGCCTTAATTTTAATTTTTCCTTTCGTGTCTGACTTCGGCAATATTTTTCTTAAATGTGACCTCGTACCCCTTATCGGTGATCTTGTTCACAGACATCAAATTTGTTCGTAAATTGCACACAAGGAGGGTTTCTTTTAAGTCCAAACTCAAATTGTCGACGAGTATTTTGGCAGTCCCTTTTCCTCCGATTTCTGTTTGCACATTACTGGCCAGATTAATTTTCTGGATTTTGACATCTTGGATTTTCAAAAAAATTGATTTGTCCGATGACATATGCGAACTCGTCCCACTGTCCAAACACCAAATTTTTGATTTGACTTCACCTTTAAATGCTGACTCGTTTTCTGGTTGGCAAGTAAATGCATCATAGTCGACATTCGTGACTGCTGGGGGAGAAAACTTCTAAGCCCAGCCTCCTCGTGGCCTCCCCTGGGTTCTCCTCTGTGGCACTTTGTTTTTCTGCTGCAGTGGTGCTAATGGGTCCTCTGGTTACCTATCTTTCCTTCTTCCTTCTTCTCTTTATTGCTCCACTTTCTCTTCTGTCTTTTGTTATTAATTGCTATCTGTTGTGTGAACAGTTTTGGTTGGTAGTATGCCTGGATCAGTACGCCCGGATTAGTACGCCCGGATTAGTATGCCCGGCCGGCCGGAGACACCAGGCCCGGTACGGCGGAGTCGAAACGACGGGGTTAGTACGCCGGGGTTGGTGCGCTGGGGTTGGTATGCTGGGATGGGTCAGTTGTCGGACGTCAGCTGGGAGAAGTTGGTGGTGGGAGGTCGGTGGCAGAAAGTTGGTAGTCGTAGGAAGTCGGTGGTTGTAGGAAGTCGGTAGTGGTAGGAAGTCGTTAGTAGTTAGGAGGTCGGTGGTGGTATGAAGTCGGTGGTAGTGGGAAGTCGGTTGTATGGACGGATTTGGTCGGTGGTGCGCCCGGATCGGTGCGCCCGGATTGATACGCCCGGATCGGTACGCCTGGATCAGTACGCCTGGATTAGTATGCTTGGGTTAGTATGCCTGGATCTCTACGCCTGGCCAGCCGGATTAGGTGGGCCAGCTGGATACACCAGCATCAGTACGCCGGGGTTAGAACGCTGGGGTTGAAACGCTGGGTTGGAACGACGGGGTTGGTGCGCCGGGGTTGGTACGCCGGGATAAGCTGGGATTTGTTGTGCGAAGGAGTCAGTTTCATGCCGGTGTCGGTATGTCAGTTTCAGTTTGTATAAACTTTTATCTTATTTTGTCTTGTTTCATTTTGTCAGAGTTAGTATGTCTGTTTCATTATGTCAGTTTGGATATGTCAGTTTCAATTTGTCAGAATTAGTATGTCTGTTTCATTATGTCATTTTGGTTATGTCAGTTTCGTTTTGTTAAGTTTTGGTGTGTCAGTTTTCTTTTGTCAGTTGTAGTGTGTTGGTTTTGTTTTGTTGGATTTAGTATGTCAAGTTTCATATTGTCAGTTTTCATGTCAGATTCTCTTTTGTCAGATTTTAGACGTGTATGGCCTGAGTTGCCGCTTGCGTCTATAAACCTAATTCTCTCTCTCTCTCTCCGTATGTTGTTGTAACACACTTACTATACACAGGCACAGATATATAGACAGAAAACATGGAATAGATAGATAGAATTGAGTTTATAGACGCAAGCGGCAACTTAGGCCATACACGTCTTTAAGTCTGACATACTGAAACTGACATACTAAATCTGACCAATATAAATCTGACATAAACAAACACATTTGACCATTGATAAACACTACATTCGTACATTCCATTGCAGAATAGAATGCAGCATTACATTATCAAAAAAATGGTCAAAACAGAGACAAAAGCCACAGAAGAGAATGCAGAGCAAAAATAGAAGGTAAGATAGATAACCAGAGGACCATTAGCACCACTGCAGTGGAAAAACAAAGTGCCACAGTGGAGTGCCCAGGGGAGACCACAAGGAGGCTGGGCTTGGAAGTTTTCTCCTCCGAAAACATGGAAAGTACCTAAAGTGAGACAACTAACTTGGATATGATAAGTGGTGATGTGATACTGACCGTAATCGTTATTTATGTATGAAAGTTGCTGTTGTCAAGACAATTCAATGATATTTTTTTTTAAATTTATAAGAAAAAATAAAAGGGAACAAAAGAAATCATCAATTTTAAAAAAAAGTGAGTAACAAAGATCCAATAATTAAAAAAATAGAATATGGTTTTGACCCGCGAACTGGTTGAGGTTTTTCTAGAGCGTACAAGTTAGCACAGTAGGGGACTCTACTTACTTCTAATATTCTTCCTCCTTCCACAAAATTAAGTATAGGATCTCATATTTTTTTAAATGTACATAAGAAATGCAGCAATAGAGCTGATTATTAATAATAATCAGTAACACCAATAGTAGCGTGGTAATGGTGTCGATACCTGAAGCATCTTTTACACTTGCCGGAGCACTATTAATACCAGATCGGGACACTAAAAGTGGTAAAAGCAGTGGCCAAGCAAGGTCTTAAGCCAAGCAAAGTAGGAGTTGACAAAAGGAAAAGCAGTTTTTCCTTGACAATATATATATATACTGTATACAGTATATAAGTATATATAGTTTATCATGCCAAAAGCAGCGCAACTGCGAAAACTGTCAAGTAAATCGGCCGTCAAAGCAGCCAGAACAGATGCACACAAGCCAAGTAAATACCTACTCTGTCAAAAACACACTTTACTTTACGTGGCCCTTTCCTGCTTGTTTTAAGTATATGTGGTTTGGGTTGTTTTGTTTACTGGGATTTGGGTGAGGGTGTGGGTGTGTGGTTCATCCTTTAGTTCTTTATTATGGTATTTATGACGGCTGGTGAACGTGGTAGACTACAGACTACGTGTGTTGTCGCTTGTGTCTGTGATCTTAATTCTCTCTACCTTTGTGTGTGTTGTGGGTTAGCGCGGTGTTTGTTTTCCGTAATGTTCGTTTGGTCATTACAGATTAACGCATGGCTTTTTAATGTCTCGCGATGATCCTCCGATGTGTGCAGCTGATGGTGTTGAACTTTCAGCTGCACACATTTTCAAGGTGCAAATTATAAATATAAGGTTTAAATATGTACACCTAACCCTCGAAAGGGTGTAAACACTGCTTTTACACCCCTTTTACACCCTCTTTTTGGGGGGGCCGCATGCAGTCGACATGCAAATGGTCGACATGCAAATGGTCGACATGCAAATGGTCGACATGCAAATGGTCGACATGCAAATGGTCGACATGCAAATGGTCGACATGCAAATGGTCGACATGCAAATGGTCGACATGCAAATGGTCGACATGCAAATGGTCGACATGCAAATGGTCGACATGCAAATGGTCGACATGCAAATGGTCGACATGCAAATGGTCGACATGCAAATGGTCGACATTTTCAGAAAACATGCATTTGGTCGACATCCAAATGTTCGACACGCATTTGGTCAACACGCAAATGGTCGACACCCATATGGTCGACATGCCATGGTGCACATCCAGTCGACACTCACATGGTCGACACGCAAATAGTCGACACGCAAATGGTCGATGTGTTGTCATGAGCCTCCGTACTGGTCAAAAGGGTGACCAGAGTTTGTAATCCCCTAGTGGGGGTAAAAGAGATTTTAATAAAGCACTTGATAGCCAACTTTAGGCCTACACAGTCGCATATTTATTTCAATAATACTACATGGTGGCAGCGTAAAAACGAACATTTTTGCAACTATATTCATCCATTCCTACAACAATCACGTTGAAATTACGACAATGTCAACCGTAAGAGATGTCCCACTACCGAAAGAGTTTGATTTTTCCGACACGACCACGTGGCCGCAATGGAAGCGGCGATTCGCAAGGTATTCAACATTCAGTGGTCTCGCAAAGCAGGATGATGGCGAGCGGATTGATGGACTTTTATACTGCATGGGGGATAAAGCGGAAGATATCCTAACCAAATTAACACTAACTAAAGAACAGATGGGTAAATTCGATGACGTTTTGAAGGCATTCGACGGACACTTTGTGGCAAAAAAAAACTTGGTGTACGAACGAGCTCGATTTCATCAACGGATTCAAAACGGGGGACGAATCAATCGACGAATTCATCACCTCGTTATATACATTGGCAGAAAAATGTGAGCTGAGTACACTTACGAACGTTCACGATACTCTCATCTGCGACAGGCTCATCGTCGGCATGCGGAATCCCCAATTAAGTGAGAAACTACAGATGACCGATGATTTAATTTTGTCGAAGGCAGTCAGCATGGCCCGACAAAGCGAACAGGTTCGTCGCCAGCAGTCTAGCCTCAAACCTTCTGTCGAAAAAGCAGGGAAATCGGAGGTGGATCGTGTCTAGGGGTCGAAATGCGGGGAATCCCGGACGAAATTCCCGGGGAAAAACTATAAAATTACATTCCCCGAACCCCGGGGAATAGATTTTTTTACCCCGATTTAAGTTTTTAAAAATATCTTTTAAAAAATATTTTTAAAATGGTTAAAACATTCCATTAATTAATGGGGCTCAATTGAGTAGTGAACTGAGCTCCTCTCCCTGTCTCTGTCTCCATCAAGACATGCGCTTATAACAGGAAATAAAATGAAAGATATGCGGATATACAAGTAAATGGGAAAACTGGTGAATTTACGTGTGTTTTTGTGAATGTAGGCTACTGTCGTACATTCTAGAATAGAATAAGCTATTCTACAATGACAACAAGGGGATAAATTTGATTTTAGTGTTTAATTATTTAATGGGGGATAACTTGTATTTGTGTAGATTCTGAAAAGACATTTCTCATCATCTTTACTTTTGCAACAAACTTAAATCACAATATAGTGATAATACTTTGAAAGCTTGTGTTTATTGAAAGCAAATTTTCAAAAGCTTAAGGAATAACTAATAAGCATATTATTATTTCAATATTTTCTATCTACATAGGTAAAACATGTGTATTCTGATGTCTTGTGTGTTTTATAATTTTTAATTTAATTTAAACTTAAAGTTAAAGATGGATTTTAACAAAATAAAGTACTTATATTTTGATTTTTTACATAAATATCATTAAATAAAAATTTGTATTTAAATTAAACAATCGGGGAATTTCCCGGGGAATCCCGGGGTTAAAAAATTTTCCCCGATTCCCCGGGGAAAAAAAAGTACGGGGAATTTCGACCCCTAATCGTGTCAAATTCAACCATTCTGATCGCTCTAATAGAGGCAAATTCGGTCAAAACCCGCCGATAAACGTACGTCACTCACTGATAAAAGTGATAAAGGGGACAAACCTTGTTTAAATTGCGGATACGAGAGACATTTTACGCCGCAATGCCCTGCCGTCGCTTCAGTGTGCACCAACTGCAAACGGACTGGTCACTATTCCCGGATGTGCCGATCTTCAAAGTCAGCTGCGCCGGCAGCAGCGAATGCAGCGGCCATATACGATGATGATGACGGCGACACATCGCTTCACGAATTTCTTGGCGGCGTTACGAGTGTTAGTACGGTCCGCAGCTCCAACGTCAACGTTATCCGCAAACCCGACAAATGGGGCGCATCAGTGGAAATTCGAGGTGCCACGATCAAGTTTCAAATCGATACGGGCGCCGACGTCACATGCCTGTCTCACTCGACGTTTACAAAATTATTTCCGTTCGTGACACTCACCAAGCCCGATTGCATGCTTCAAAACGCAAACGAGGAGCTGATGACTACTACGGGATCCTTTTGGGACAGCATCAATTATCGGGGTAGGAAAGCGCTCACTCAATTTTTTGTGGTGGACAAACTCGGCCGACCATTACTGGATGGAGACACCTGCGAACGTCTCGGTCTCGTGAAACGCGTCGGTGCAGTGTCACAGACTTTGGTGACATCAACCGTTCAGCCGGAAGTGGAATTTCCGAACATTTTTAAAGGACTGGGATGTGTTAGGATCCCATATGAAATCCGACTGAAAGAGGGCGCTGTTCCGTACGCATTGACGACACCGCGCCGAGCTCCGATCCCGAAAATGGCGGAAATTCGGAAAAATCTCGATAAAATGTTGAAGCTTGGCGTCATCGAACCGGTCGACGAACCAACGGTGGTGCTCTGGTCTCGTCACCGTGCCGAAACGGGATGGGACTATTCGGATGTGCGTCAATTATGTCCCTTTAAACGCTTACGTAAAAAGGGAAATTTATCCGATGCCCAACACCGAAAATTTATTTGCGCAATTGGGCAGTGCCAAATATTTTTCGAAACTCGACGCCAATCATGGATTCTGGCAATGTGAACTTGACAAGACTTCACGACTTCTTACAACGTTCATTACGCCATTTGGGCGGTTCAAATTCACGAGACTACCGTTTGGCATCGTCGCCGCACCGGAGGTCTTTCAAAAGCGGATGATGCAAATTCTCGAAGGCCTGGACAACGTGCAATGCAACATTGACGACATTCTCGTTTACGGTACCACGATCGAGGAACACGACAGACGCTTGCGAGCCGCATTGACTCGCATCGTTGACAACAATATTACAATGAACAAAGAGAAGTGCGTTTTTGGTGCAACACGAATTAAATATTTGGGCCACATTATAGATGCCGATGGTGTACACGTTGACGACGACCGAATTGAGGCGATTATTCAGATGGAACCACCACAGCATAAAAGCGAGTTGCGAAGTTTTTTGGGCACCGTAAATTATTTGGGCCGATTTATCCCGCATCTGGCCACATTGGCGCACCCGCTCAACGAACTGTTGAAAGATAAGAGTGAATTTTTGTGGGGCCCATCTCAGGAGGAGTCATTTACGGCACTAAAAACTGCCCTGTTCGCGAAACCAGTGCTGGCATGGTTTGACCCAACGAGGGAAACAGTCATTTCATCCGACGCGTCAAGCTACGGTGTGGGAGCGGTCTTGAAACAGCGGCAACCTGGAGGAGAGTCTCGTCCCATGGCATATGCTGCGAGAACGTTCACGACGACGCAAAGGAATTGGGCCCAAATCGACAAGGAGGGCTACGCACTTACTTGGGCCTGCGATCGCTTCCAGGACTTTATCACAGGCATCCCGATCAGATTAGAAACGGACCACAAACCGCTGGTTCCCATTTTTACAACGAAACCCCTCGACGAGTTAACGCCGAAACTACAATGGATCCGACTGAGGCTGCAGCGACATCAATATACCGTGGTTCACGTCGCTGGGAAGGATCTAGGCTTGGCCGACACATTATCACGCCGGCCCATCTCCAGAACTGACGAAGACTATGACTTGGACCAAGAGATCATTGCATATGTGCGGCTCGCCGCCGACAGTTTCCCGGCATCCGACAAGCGCCTCCAACAGATCATCGAGTCGCAACGCACCGATGACGTCTGTAAAACACTGATTTATTACGCTCAATCCGGTTGGCCCACGAAAAATGGGGTGTCACCAACAGTGGCAGAGTACTGGCAGCATCGCACAGACATGACCGTGGACAACGGATTACTACTCAAGGCATCACGCATTGTTATCCCTACGTTGCTTCGCAAAGACATTCTAACGAAACTTCATGGCGCCCATCTAGGGATTACGAAGTGCCGCGCATTGGCAAAGCAATCGGTCTGGTGGCCGGGACTTTCGAAACAGCTCGAGAAACTAGTTAAGGCATGCCCCGAGTGTATTAAGGAGTTGCCAAATCGCCACAAACCTTTGCTGCCGTCGGTTATTCCGGATCGGCCATGGCAGAAGGTTGCTATGGACTTATTTAAATTGGAGGCCCAATGGTACTTGTTAGTGACTGATTACTACTCACGGTACCCATTCATTTTTCCAATGACAAGCCTGCACGAGGACACGACGATTGCTCACCTGAAATCCCTATTTGCGCAAAAGGGTAACCCGGAAGTCATGTATAGTGACAATGGGACACACTTTGGGTCAACTGTTGACTTCTAGATTTCAAGCTTTCGCGAGGGAATGGAAATTCGTACACACCACGAGCAGTCCTAAATTCCCCCAAAGCAATGGTTTCGTTGAGGCGGCCGTGAAAATTGTCAAGCGGAGTCTAAAGAAGGCGGACGATGGCTATCGCGCATTACAGCTCTATCGATCGACGCCGTTGGCCAACGGATTTTCTCCGGCCGAACTCTTAAACGGTAGGGCCATCCGTACATCGGTTCCAGTCATCAGTACGAAACTAGACCCGAAAACACCGGATCGGGAGACGGTATTCAGGAAAGAAGACATTCGGCGCAATGCACAAAAGTCGGATTATGACCGACGTCACGGAGCACGGGACCTGGCGCCCCTCAACGTCGGCAACACAGTATGGATTGTTGACCTTCAACGGCAGGGCTCAGTCGTGTCATTGGACTCCGCCCCTCGCTCCTACATTATCACTTCTAACGGACGGTCCATTCGCCGTAATCGTTACCACTTGCAGCTGTTACCCAGCTCGCAGCCTGATGGAGAGGATGGTGAAGAAGACGTGGACAATACACCAGTTGGTAATGAGACTATGATAACCAATGAACCAGAGCGTTCGACAACGATTGACAAAGCCGACCCGGATGTCCGGGATGGGACTGAAGAGCAAGAGCAAACGACGGATGCTGAAACGGCGCCACTGCCTCCAGTTCCGGCCCCCACCTATGTGACGAGGTCCGGGCGAACAGTGAAGCCCAGAATCATTCACGACGCATGAGAAAGAAGCTTAAACGGGGAGATGTGTTGTCATGAGCCTCCGTACTGGTCAAGAGGGTGACCAGAGTTTGTAATCCTCTAGTGGGGGTAAAAGGGATTTTAATAAAGCACTTGATAGCCAACTTTAGGCCTACACAGTCGCATATTCATTTCAATATTACTACAGTCGACACATTTCATTATTTTATTTAGAACAAAAAGTTGAATTGTAAAAAAACTTAAATTATAATGCAAAAAAAATTAAAATACAAATTGAAAAAAATGAAATCATAAAATATATACGTATACGTGTATATAAATTTCAGTTGGAAATAAAAATTATGCATTTTTACTTTATCAATTTTTCTTTTTGGCAAATCAAATTGAAAAAGTAAAAATGCATAAATTTTTATTTCGAACTAAAATTTATTATATACATATACATATATATTTTATGATTTTATTTTTTTCAATTTGATTTTAATTTTTTGCATGATAATTTAAATTTTTTACAATTCATCATTTTATTGTTCCAAATAAAACAATCAATTGTGTCGACCATTTGCGTGTTGACCATGTGAGTGTCGACTGGATGCGCGCCATGGCATGTCGACCATGTGGGTGTCAACCATTTGCGTGTCGACCAAATGCGTGTCGACCATTTGGGTGTCGACCAAATGCACGCCAAGTCATGTCGACCATTCACGTGTCGAACAAATATAATGTCGACCATTTGCTTGTCGACCATTTGCGTGTCGACCGGAAGCTACCCTTCCCTTTTTCCTATGTGTGTAGTCGCTTAACGCCAATAAATCCTATTATTCTCTCTCTATCTCTTTGTGGTGTTCGTCGTTTGGTTGTGATACTAAACTCTATTCAACAATTCGTGTACGAAACTGAAAAGTGAACTTAAAGTATATATTGTGGTATCTTATTTTAATCCTCTAGACGAGCCGAGTCAAAAAATAATTGTTTCGTAGCCAAAAAATGTGCGCAACAATATAAAAACCCAAATGTAAATAATTTTTTAAAATATTTTATGAGCATTTTCGTTCGTTAACAATGGCATGCACATTTTTGGACTACAAAGTAATGATTTTTCGACTTAGCTCGACTAGAGGATTAAAATAAGCTACCACAATATATACTTTCAGTACAATTCATAAGCCATTAACCAACGTTAGTTTCGTGCACAAATTGTTAAATAGAGTTTACACGAATCGGTTGTTGGCTTAGGTGTTCAGTGGAATCGCTTTGTTGGTAATTATGACATCAATCATTTGAGATTGGCTCATCATCCAATACAATTGAACGTTTTTACAACAAATAAAGCAGACTACAATGTAAATACAGGCCTAGAATATAGTGTGCTTTTAATCTAAATTGCAGTTTATATACTGCTGTATCGTGAATCAAGCAGAATCTTATAACTTTTTCACATGAACCTTTAAAAACTCTAAATTCTTTGAGAAGATACGGTATATCATACATGTAATGTTAGTTATCAAATACTGTAAGTACAAACCGTATTATTTTATTTTTCTCAATCTCAGAAATGGCGTTGGACTCTGATACTGAAACTGCGCTTTCGAGGATGTCAAATGTATTAGTAGAAATGACGAGTATTTTGGAAAATTTATCGAGTGATGACGAGGAAGATAACATTAATGTGAACAAGATAAACGACAGAATTGAGATGCTGGAAAATTCAGATATACCGAAATTGCTAGACACAAGGCATAATAATTCTGTTTATGGAAATGAATTAAAATGGCAAGTGTTTCACTATCAATCGACGGACAAGTTTAGATTTCTTCAAGTTGTTGGTCTTGCAGTGGCAGGTCATCATGATTTCATAGGAAATGGACCGGGCGAAAAGAATGGGATTGGGCATTTTGGCATTGGTGACTCTCTGGGGTGACTTCGTATAGGTGGCTTAGTGGTTGTGAAAGTTGAGAAAATTTATGTAAATTTGTGTACATTTGTGTAAATTTGTGTAAATTTGTACAAAATTTGTGTAAATTTGTGCAGAATTTGTGTAAATTTTGGGTAAATTTTGTGGAAATTTGTGGAAATTTTGTGGAAATTTTGTGGAAATTTGTGGAAATTTTGTGGAAATTTGTGTAAATTTGTGTAAATTTTGTGTAAATTTGTGTAAATTTTGTGTAAATTTGTGTAAATTTTGTGTAAATTTGTGTAAATTTTGTGTAAATTTGTGTAAATTTTGTGTAAATTTGTGTAAATTTTGTGTAAATTTGTGTAAATTTTGTGTAAATTTGTGTAAATTTTGTGTAAATTTGTGTAAATTTTGTGCAAATTTGTACAGAATTTTTTATATTTGTGAAAATTTGTGAAGAAAATTTGTACAAATTGTGCAATCCCCTGTCCGAATTTCTTCCTTCATCTGTCTCTTTAGAATGGTTACTTGATCTTGATCTTGGGACCTTGGGACATTACATCAATTTCATTGCAATTCTATCTCGTCAGCAACTACGCAATCTCCTTGATGGGACGACGCTGTGGTTAGGTTAGGCTGTGGTTGCAATGATTCTGATGTGATGTCCCAACGTTGAGTATGTGACCATTCTCTTTACCACAGCAACTATGCTGTAAAATAATTGCTGTAAAACAGTTGCAATGACCATCAAAGGACCAACATCTTGTGACCATTCTCTTCACCATTTCTCATTCTAATAAAATCATTATGACCACGCACAATCCTCCACCTGACCCCTGACTCACAACATAAAGAAATATGTTTACAAATTAATTGAGATAACAAAAACTCTATCCAACAATTCATGCACAAAACTGAAAAATGAACTTTTTTGCATTGTACTGAAAGTATATATTGTGGCATCTTATTTTAATCTTCTAGTCGAGCCGAGTCGAAAAATCATTGTTACGTAGCCAAAAAATGTGCGCAACAATACAAAAACCCAAATGTAAATAATTTTTTAAAATATTTTACAAGCGTTTTCGTGTGCTAACAATGGCACGCACATTTTTGGTCTACAAAACAATGATTTTTCGACTCAACTCAACTAGAGGATCAAAATAAGATACCACAATATGTACTTTCAGTACAATGCATAGATCATTGACCAATGGGAGTTTCGTGCACAAATTGATAAATAGAGTTTAGTTACTCTTTTATACTATTTTACATTTATATAGTAATCTAAACCAATATCCAAATCCTTCTAGCAATGAGCCAACAATCACAGTTGCAAACAAAAAGAAAATCTCGCCAAGAGTATCAACAGCACTTTCACAATATTCGAGCCACACACAAATGGATCCAGACAGAAATGTGGCAATAGCAGATTCCAGCTTGGGAACATCACCTCCATTGGCCTACATGGAGGCACTGAATGAGTGTCTACACAACTGTTTATTAGTGGCTGGTCGTGGCGAAATGAATCGATTCGTCATTCACATGTACCTCAAGCGACATGGGACCTGGTCGACGAGTCAGCACATACCTCTTTGTCCACTTCCAAGGCGATGTTTTGTGTTTTGTCAGTCTTGGGTGTATTTTATTGGAGGAGAAGAAAAATTGGATTTAAAACTTGATAAGTTGTATACATATAATATTTGCACTGGCGCTCTAAGTTTAGGTCCAAGTTTGCGTGTTTCGAGGTGTGATGCGTCTGCAATATTTTGGAAGAATAACATTTATGTAGCTGGAGGTCTTAATAGGTATATTTTACTTGGTTAATATTTTTTTGTTTGTTTGTTGAGTATAAACCAGGGGCGTAAGGAGAAAATTATTTCAGGGGGGATCCAAGTAATTTTTCTTATAAGCAAAAAAAAAATAAAAAAAAAAAAGTAAATCAACTTTTTACACCTGGTAATTTTTATTTTAATGTTTATTAAGTTTTTTTTTTTGGTCTAAAATTTAGTAAAAAAAAAAAAAATTGCTAAATATGGCTTAAAATTTGTAAAAAAATTTGCTAAATTTGGCTTCAATATTTGAATTTTTTTGCTAAATTTGGCTTCAATATTTGAATTTTTTTGCTAAATTTGGCTAAAATTTGAATTTTTTGCTAATTTTGACCCAAAAATAAATTGTGGATTTTTTTGCTAAATGTGGCCAAAGTATTGGACTATATTGCTGAAATAAGACTTTGATAAGATTTTGAACTTTTTTGCTAAATACTTGTACATTCCAATTTTTTAAATTTTTAACCAAAATTTTGGGTCTTAATGTTAAATTTGGCCAAACCTTAAAATTTTTTAATCACATTATAACAAAACCTAATCAAATTCTGAAAATTTGACTGAAATTGAACAAAATACAAAAAAATATTTTTGGCTGCCCCTGGGACAAGGGATGGCTTCTCGAGATGATGGCTTCTCTGTATGATTGCATTGTCTGTAAACTCTTATTATTCTGTAGGCTGTAGCAATTGTATACTTGTTAATCTTTATCATACTGCAGGTTAAATATCGCAATGACCCACGTGGAAATTTACGACACATATCTCAACACATGGCAACTAATGCAACCAATGAAATACAAACGACATCGATCCGGAATTACAATCGTCAAAGGTGTCCTCTACTTGATCGGTGGATATACACTTCGTTGCGAATGCTACAACATTGACCAGCCGCATGGTTGGTTAGGTTTGCCCGATTTGCCAGATTGCTCTTGTGAAGATTTTTCCATGTTTGCCACACACAATGATGGACACGTAATGGCTATACGAGATTTTAGACCCGATCGCGTGTTCATGCTAAACTTAAACGACACTGTATGGAAAGTAATGCGAACAGTTGGAATTCCACCGGAAAATGTCCAAGACACATGCAAATGCTTCGAGGAATTATACGCAATAGACATAACTGGAAAAATATTTGTGCTTAATTTGAAAATTTTTACTTGGGATCAAACTATTAACTGTCCGAAATCTTTAAGTAATGTTTTTCATATAGCGACTATTACTTTTGCCGATATAAGAAATTCTCACGATAAGGTTATAAGAGATTTCGAATAGCGGTGATGTCGAGAGTTGTTAAATCTATAAAGTGCAGCTGATGATGTTATTTTATTTTTTAAAAAAAACAAAAAAAACAAAAAACAAAAATAACAAAAAAAAATAGAAAAATTATGTTATGTAAAAAAATTAATAAAAGTACGGTACAAAACTTTTTTTGTGAAAATATAAAAATTGATCAAAAACACAAAGACAAAAGCGACAGAAAGGAAAGAGGAAGAAATAAAATATTTTATCTGTGGAGCCCGGGCCGGGCTCCGCAGATTTAGCATTACTGCGTATTAGGTGGGTTTGGGTCCTGGAAAAGTGTCCAGACCTCACAGCTGCACAGCATATACTGTATAAGACAAAGAATTGATCGAACTGCTGCTAATGAATAGACAGAAAACTGCTAAACTCCATAGATGTATGGATTTTAGACAGAAAACTGCTAAAATCCATACATCTATGAATTTTAGTAGTTTTCTGTCTATTCATTAGCAGCAGTTCGATCAATTCTTTGTCTTACATTTAGGACTGCCTATTTCGTACTCAAAAATAGTCACCTTGATTTTTAGGCTCACCTAAACGACTATTAAATGGAACCAGTGTTTAGGTTCTTAAAGTGTCTTAACGTAAGTTATTACAGTAAAACCTCTGCGGACGGGACACCTCGGGTCCAGCCATACTTTGTCCCATCCGCAGAGGTGTCCCGTCCACAGAGGGAACCTCCGTAGACGGGACAAAAGCTCTTTGTCCCATCCGTGGTTGGTCAGTTTCAAGTTATTTTTTTTAAATTCAAAATTTTTAATCAAAAATTCAAAACTTTTAATCAAAAATTCAAAACTTTTAATCAAAAATTCAAAACTTTTAATCAAAAATTCAAAACTTTTAATCAAAAATTCAAAACTTTTAATCAAAAATTCAAAATTTTCAATCAAAAATATAAAATTTTTAATAACAATATAACAAATTTGTTTTTTTAAATAAAGATTCGAAAAATTTCTAATTTTGCAAAATAATTTTGCAAAATTTATTGTTTTGTCCCGTCCACAGAGGTCATTTAGACCGAACGGGATTGGACGAGATGTCCTCTGTCCTGTCCGCAGAAGTGTCCCGTCCCGTCGAAGAGGTAAATTTCTATTGATCGGGATTGATTGGGTCGGGTCCAGCCAATATCGTCCCTTCCACAGAGGTGTCCCGTCCGCGGAGTGTCCCATCCGCGGAGGTTTTACTGTATAAAGTGCCTAAAACAAAATTTAGACACCTAGATTTGCAGTGTAGGGTAACTCAGAAGTCCACCCCACCCCAAATAACTTTTTTCAGAATTTTTAGGTATGGGGGATGACGACAATTGAATGAGCAATGTCACATGATGCTCATCAGAGAATTACAACAATGGTTTTCAAATTTTATCTCTAAAATTTCCACAAAATTTCCAATTAGAAAATTGTTCGCAATAATTTTTGTAATCTGGAAGTTTTTAAAGATGTACAAAGGCTGGGCACATAACCTGTTAAGATTATTAGTGGATGGCTGATATCTGGTTAGATTAACATGTGTCAACAGGTAAAGGTTAAAACAGGAACTAATTAATTTTATTCAGTTTTTAGACTTTACAGTTCTTGGTCAATGCCGTCTAGTGGTGACATGCCAAGTACCCTTCAACATATAATCCATAAAAAACTGTGTAAGAACGTTATAATTTTGTTGTATTTCCGTCTGTTTATTGCCTGGCTGCTAAACCAGTGAAGCAGGGAAGACTGCAAATGAATTCCACAAAAAGAAACCATAATGTGTTCAATTCTTCAGAACTTCTCGTATTTCACATTGGATATAATCTTGTAATCTGCCATCATCTTGTTGGTTTAAATTTAGTCTAAAAAAAAAATAAGTTAAACATTTTATTCCTTAATTTTAATTTTATTTCACTTTTAAAATTCACCATTAATAAAAAAATAAAAAATTGTAGTACATTAAGAGGACTTTTTTTATCCTCTTATGTTTCTTTATTATTTGTAGTCGTGGTCGTAATTATAATCCAAGGATATAGAAATAAATATATCATAATAAACAAACAGAAAATAAAACAAGAAACATAAAATTCCAGCAAATCATCCGAGAAAAATCGTTGTAATTTCATAGCTTCGTGAGCCGTTCACCTTTTCTATATTTTCCGCGATCCCAGTAATGCATTCACCTTTTCGCTATTCCACTCTCTAGGAAGACATTGTTTTTCCTGGCAAGTTCACTTCCAGTTTTGCCGGCAGTTGGTGCGACTAAATGGCACGCAGAACAATTTCATTTCCCACGTAAATAATCCTTATTTAATTTCCACAAAAATGACATCGAACGCAAAAGCAAAAGTTCTCTTCGTCCTGGACATCATTTTACGCGTGCCACCTCTCTTTCTCATGGACTCGATCCTACACAAGTCGCATCCATACACACTAGGCCCGCCCAATGTCCACATGACGGACCACATCCATGGCCACTTCAACGTCACTCAGCTAGAAGTAGATCAAACTGACTGGATCACTATGAAATATCAAAATTTAAAATCTCTCGTCATCGATCTGAATGCACTTCCAATGTTAGTGCTAGGCACAGCAGGTAGAATACATAGAAATCAGTGATGGACACAAACTTCATACATTAGTTACCTACTACTCATATCAAGGACCAGTTGACTATATCTAGTTGTAACTACTAGTTAATTTTACTCAATCAAAAATGATTTACATTTTTTTGTTAATATGATACATTTGGTTTCATAAATTGGTCAAAATGTTTTGTGGTATGGAATGACAAATCAAAATTTTGGTCAATTGGTTGGAAAAAAAAATCTAGTTAATTAAATTAAATTTAAAATTAGTCAACTACCTAGTTAACTAGTTTTTAAAAAATGTAGTTGTAACAAAGTCATAAACTAGTTATAACTAGAGCCCAGATAAATGCATATGTTTTTATTTTTTTTGCCAAATTCGGCCAAAAATTTATAAATGCATATTTTTAATCAAATGTACTTTTACTCCCCCCCCCCCCCCCGGAAACGTATTTTGTATGCATTCATTTTATCAAATTTTGTGATGAATTTCATCAGATTTGACAATTTTGCAACGACAAATTTGGATAACTTTTGAGAATTCTACAAATTTCAAATTGTGATTAAAATTCACCAATTTCAAATTTTTTTCAACGAAATGAAACCAAAAAAAAAATTTTGCATCAATTTTGCCAAATTCAAAAATTTTTAGACAAAATTTCACCAAATTCAACAATATTTTGCTATTTATTATTGCATAAATTGGAAATTTTTGGTGCATATTTTATGCGCATAAAACGAATTTTATTTTCGATAAATATCTGGGGCCTATAGTCATAACTAGTGCCGATCACTGCATATAATATACAATTAACCCACTTAAAAATCACATGTTATTAATACCAATCTATTTTCAGCATTTATATTGGCACTAGCAGTCTTCATGCTGTCTCGTGAACATTTATTACTAGTCTACAAATGGCTGTTTGCAGTGTCAACCATCTACATATCCTATTGGAGCAATGTGCACTACATAGAACACGCGGCAACTTATCCGTTCGAAGAACCCACAATTTTCCTACTGCATTTCCTACTCCAATTGATTTTGACTGTTACATTCTGTATGGCTCACAACCAGCATAAACAAGAAGGAATAATAATAGCTGCCGCGTATTTACTTCCATCGATGTTCAATGCCACGACTCTCTTCCCACATCCGCGCCACTTCGCGCTTGCCTCCGCCTTAGTAACACTGACTTATGTAAAATTTATTTGCTTATTTAAAGTACCCATTATAGTTAAAAAGATGGTGAGCGCTTTTCGGGTTACCCGGATGTTTATTCGCTACTACGGACTACACGCTCTTTTGGAGAACGAGTGGACACGGATGAACGTACCCCATGTGCTTCGAGTCTTTTGGCTGGTACGGATCAGCGAAGACCTCGTGTTTCTAGTCGCCGACAAACTTCAGTTTTCCATTGATACAATTGAATTGTCCAAATTGATGACTCTTTCGATGTCATCTTTGAGTAGTCTAACGCGGGAACTTCTGGTCAGGGGATGCGACACCTTGTTGGCGGTGCTTGGAATGACTTCGATGGTTGCCGCTTTGGCACACTACATCGGATATGCCATTCAGCAATTCCTAATGACCGACGATGACGAAGAGAAGAGTATTGGCACGGTATCCGCAGTCTTGTTCTTTATCCTGGCTTTGCAGACTGGCTTGACCGGTCTGGAGCCGGAGAAGCGGCTAATTCGCTTGTACCGTAACTTCTGTCTACTGTTCACAGCCATGTTGCACTTCATTCATAACATAGTGAATCCATTGTTAATGACATTAAGCGCATCGAGAAACCCATCGGTACAAAAACACGGACGGGTTTTGTCCATATGCGGGATATTGATAGCTTTTCCTTGCTGGTTCCTCTATTACTTGTGGGCGCATCATTCTGTCAGCACCTGGATGCTGGCAGTGTCTGCATTCACCATTGAGGTCATCGTTAAAGTGGTCATTTCCCTACTTGTCTACTTCCTGTTCATCATCGATGCTTACCGAAATGACTTCTGGGAGAAATTAGATGACTATATTTACTATATTCGTGCGACCGGAAACACGATCGAGTTTACTTTCGGTATTTTTTTATTTTTTAACGGCGCTTGGATTCTCTTGTTTGAATCTGGCGGCGCCATTCGTGCTTGCATGATGTGCATTCATGCATATGTCAATATCTGGCTTCAAGCGAAAGCCGGTTGGGTGACTTTCATCAAGCGAAGAACTGCTGTAAATAAGATCAATTTATTACCGGAAGCCACGGAAGAACAATTGCAGAAATTTGATGATGTGTGTGCAATTTGTTACCAGGACCTTACAACTGCACGAATAACTAAATGTAACCATTACTTCCATAGTGTGTGCTTAAGGAAATGGCTGTACGTGCAAGATCGGTGTCCGTTATGCCACAATACGCTTTATAGGTTGGATTCGGATGTCGATGTGACTTCGGCGAATAGTAATCGCGAGGAATTGAACGATTTGATAGCTGATGTAAATAATGAGCCTCTTGATGATGGTGAGACTGCACTGAGGCATCGGGAAAGGCTAGATGAATGATTTGGAGGAAAAAAAATGTGGAAAATAAGAATAATTCAGAATAATATTATTATTATTATATCATGAGATTTGCAGGTCTCGCGGATTTGCATTCCTATGTTGCTTTTTGTGATATGTTTCGGATGTGACTTTCTGCGCAGGAAATGACATTTTCTTGATATTAAGCTTGCGATCGGATCGGTTTATGTCAAAATTGAAACCAAACTGACAATGAATCAAATTGAAAAATAATTAAAATGCTCTTTTGCATGATTAGCAGAATAAATACAGGTTTTAAGCATAAATTAAGAGCTGTATTGGCATTTATTTAACAATACACGCACGCTTAAAAATTTAAATAAAAAAAAAACCAAAAAACTGGATTAAAATTTGTACTCGATTTTGGTTTTGTTTTCTAAAATCAAAACCGAACCAATCGTAAGCTTATATTATATAAAGCGTGAATTATTTATGTAAATATATTTTGTAACCATTTGTTGTGTTTGAATTCTCATTTTATGACGGCAAACTGGATTTTTTTTTTTTTTTTTTTTTTTTTTTTTGTTTTGCTTCATTTATTCTTTTCTGCATACAAATGTACACAATTTAACTATTTTTATATTATTATTATCTAGTTTTGTACATACAAGTAGAACTTGAATTCGGAACTTCAATTATTTAAAATTTTGTCATTTAGACAAAAAAATGTTTGTAAATGTTTGTAAGAAAAAATGAGGTTCTACCTGTAGTAATTTTTAATACACAATTGAAGTGTAACCATAACCATATTGGTTTTTCTGTGCCATAATTCAGTATTGAAAGTGATAGTAGACTTGAAATATTATTTGTTTCTCGAAAAGTATTTTTATGTTAATTAATTTAATTTAATTGCGTTTTAGTTCTTTTTTCATTGTTTTTTTTTTTTTTTTTTTTTTTTTTATATTATTTTTATTTTTCATTTATTTCAATACACAGTCTTGTTTTCCATAAATATATGTTCCAAAAAGTGTGTATAAAATAATTTTTTTTTTCCTAAATTTATCAGTTTGCAGATATTTGAGTTTATGAATCATATATTATATTAAATTAAATGGTGTATATTTGATTGTTTTATGGTAAATACAGATTATTAATAATTATTAAGGTTTTGGTCGCTAAAAGGATTTAACATTTCAACAAAAACTAATATCTATAATATTTTTCAAAAGATTTTTTTGATGATATATAAGAAGTATCCACATTCACATGGTGGTGCTGTGATCAAGCAACAAACTACTATCCCATCTGAAACACACAGTAATTGTAAACAAAGTGGAAAAATTCTGACTGGACATCAAATCATAAAATTTATGAGGGACATGATAAAAAAACAAACATTTTGTTTCAAAAAGAGACATTTTTTTAAATAAAAGCAAGCATTTTCCATTAAAGGGTTTACGATATCACAGTTTTTATTGGTCCATTAGATCAAGCAACATTTAAAACTGTAAAATAAGTTTTCGGAGATTTTTTGAAGAATTTTAAAGGGTCAAGTTGTGAAAACCAGCAGACGACAATATGAAAAAGTGAGAGATAAAAAGCGAGACCAAATCGAGACCAAATCGAGAATTTGCACTATTGTTACTAGTTATCAACTAAACCCTATGAATTTAACGTGGGGAATACCAACTGATGCCTGCAGCGATCAACAATGTCCTTCACCAAGCTCAGGATACAAAATAATTTTTTTAAACGTGTTCCGAAAACTTTAAAAAAAAAAATAAAAATCATTTAGACCATTTTAAGGGATGGCGAAAATTATTCAGCTATAAAATATCTGATGTCGTAAACCCTTTAAACAGAAGATATTAATTAGATATAATCTCTTTATTATTTCCTGGTATCAAATTGGTCCATACTTAAACACAAATATATCTAACACAAAATAACCAAACACCAGGAGCTGTTTATTTTACTTTTTCAGAGATTCTCGCGAGATTTCGGTATTCGTATTGCCACCTCGTGGCTATTCCGCCAATCAAATCTCATTTAATAATAAGAACGAGTTTGAAATTTCATGCAAAAGAGCAAATTTGTAACGAGAAAGGGAAAAGAAAATGAACCAGGGATCAGGATATCTCAGACACCGGTAGCGGGAGGAAAATCCGCCGAAGATTCGGGAGCACGTCACTGGGATACGTGGATTGTTCCAGAAAAGTTCAGTTTCCGCGATTGGTATTTTCTAGAGCAGGATGAAAGTGACGATTTGAATTTTCTTTCTCTTGCTGAGACCACAATTGACATATTACTAGATAACTGTCTTGCAATTTACGTACGAAAACATTTACTATCTTACACGTTGGATAAATTTGAACAGGACATTATACAAAATCTTCTGGTTCGACCAGTTTAAAATTATATTAAACATCTACTTGTTTTAAAGTTTATAAATTTAATTTCAGCTTATTAAACATTATCCTGACTCTCTGAGGAACAATGATCTTATTACACAAAATCGCAAGAATTTCGATAAAATAGGTAAGAAAATATGAAATAGGGTTAAGATAAACATATTTAAAGTTATTTATAGGTACAAAATTGTTTTAATTTACATTTACTTCTTGAAACGTCTCTACGTATACGTAATGCACATGTATATGCAAAAACTAAATTTGACATGTACAAACTAAAATTTACATGTCTATCGTAAAACTCCGCATTGCGGATATTAAGGTCCATTTTCATATGCGAGAAATAACATTTCTCGCATATGAAAATGGACCTTAATAACATTTCTCGCACTCGTTTTTCAACAATCGCACTGGATATAAGCTATGTGCGTACTACTGTAAAGCCCAGGGCTAAAAATCGGCCCGCTTGACTTTTTTCGGAGATCAAAAATGGCGATTTTTGATTATAAGCCTTGGGTTTTACTTTTAATGTGGGGTTTTATGGAAGATGACTTTTCAAACATAAACTATTAAGAGTTATTTTCAGAGGCAGAGTCAGAAATCAAGAGTCATATGACTCTTGATTTTTGACTCTGCCTCTGAAAATTAGCATCACTGCAGCGGAAAAACAAAGTGCTATACAGTGGAGTACCCAGAGAAGGGCACAAGGAGGCTGGGCTTGGAAGTTTTCGCCCTTCTCTGCAGTGATGCTAATAGGTCTTCTGGTTATTTGTCTTACCTTCTTTCTTTTTTCTTTTTTTTTGCTCCTCTTTTTCTTCTGTGGCTTTTGTCTTTTTGTGTTTTTGACCAATTTGATAATGTAAGACTGCATTTCATTCTGTACGAATGTACGTAGTGTATATACATATAAGTACAAAGGGAAATGAAATGTTGAAATGTTACGGTCAAATAAATACGTCTTTTATTATATTTTTTGCAGAACCTTTATTGGCTACAATAGATGCGTATTCATGCGGCTGGCCAATTCCAATCTTCGATCCACATTTCAGTGAATCAAAAATCATTAAATCCAAATACGAAGAAGCCGACCAGATCAACGATCCAACAGCGCAAACTTTTTCCGAAGACACCCATGACCAAAGCACGATTTCAGGACTGCTGAGCCGTACGAATCTGATTGAGCGAAAAACTCCTGTAAAAAAAGACACAACTGCTATTAATGTAATTAGCGCTAGAAGAAGAAGAGTTACAGTCGCTAAAGCGCCTAGAAAATCAGTTTTCATACATGGAAAAAAGAAAATGAGTGGAAAAGAAAAAGTCGAGGACGAGCCAGTAGAAGAGCCGATCGTGTAATTATTCCAAAACTTAATTTGTAATTTAAAAAATATATAATCATGTATTAATTTTTTTTTTTTTTTTTTTTTTTTTTTTTTTTAAAAGTTAGTGAACCAGTAGTGATGGAATCGCGAAGCGTACTGTCATTGTCAGAATCTCACACTGGAGTTCGTTTCCAACTGAGTAAAAATGAAAATGAAGGAGAAATAAGTGATGCAAATAAAACTCAACTTGCTCCATTATTCTCGACGACAAAATCTAATATTACAACAAGATCATCACCTAGCAATGTAATACTAATATTTTAAGAACAAATCGACTAAACCTGCATTCATAGAAAAAAAAGGAGTAGTTTACTTCAATTACAAATACTTCAAATACTTCAAATTACTTCAGTCCAGGTGTTGAAGCATTTTAGTAGTTAAAGGAATAAATGTAACAAAAGAAGAAGATTTACTTCGTGCGGTAGTTTTATTCCAAGTCGGGCTATTTTGCCCGGGATACCCACTTCAACTTCTTTCTTCAACCAAGTAAATTGTTCCCCCAAGTCTTATGGCCTTATAAATGGGTACTCTTAATACAAGGCGCTTTTTAATAAGGGTTCCGCAGAGAATCTCTAAAGTAGACCGAGTTTTGTTAATTGATGGGACTATAACCACACCAAGTAGGAGTATACAATATAAATACACCAAAGAATAAGAGTAGGAAAAATGTGAAAAATTGTAAGCCTTGCTATGACTTGTTATAATAGGAGTATTGATTCACTATGTGTCAAAGTCTACAAGTAAACCAGAACAATGTGCATGCCATTGTTAACGAACGAAAACGCTTGTAAAATATTTTTAAAAAATTATTTACATTTGGGTTTTTGTATTGTTGCGCACATTTTTTGGCTACAAAATAATGATTTTTTTTTAAACTCAGCTCGATTAGAGGATTAAAATAAGATACCACAATATACACTTTCAGTACAATGCAAAAAGTTCACTTTTTAGTTTTGTGCACGAATTGTTGGATAGAGTTTACGTACCGGTAGGTAATGTTTGCCATCTCTTAATTGACGAAATGGACGTTTAAAAAATATTTTTGTAGTCTAAACAGCTCATTTGAGCTTTGTGAGGGACATTGTTGCCCACTGCTGTTCTGACGTCACAGTTAGTATTCCGCATGTTAATAAATGCATAGGGTTTTATGTCACAACTCGCGCAAATTCTCGATTTGGTCTCGCTTTTATCTTTCACTTTTTCATGTTGTCGTCTGCTCGTTTTCACATTGGGTTTTTAAAACCCGTAATATTTTTTTAAAAAAAATCTCTGAAAAATTATTTAAGGGTTTTTAAAGGAGCTAGATCCAATGGACCAGCAAAAAATGTCGTTATCCCTTTAAGTGAATCTGTTTATTAGTGTGTCAACACAATAATCCTTAAAATGAGACATTAATGTACACCATAACACTAATACGCCATGAGAGTATTATTTCAATCACTGGACAAGCGTCAAACTCCTCAATTGGAGTAAATTGCCTTTTTTTTTCTATGAGTGCTGCACTAAATTTCTTATTACGCTTTTAGAAAATCCGGACAAGTGGACGCGATACCAAAATGTCCATTCCGACAAATCTTGTTTTTGATCATTTGGACCCCAGCAATTTCCTTATAAATCGGTCAAATAATTTTTAAGTTTTAAATTTTTATTATTACCATATTATATATGTCTAGAACTAAGACTGGATATGTTATTAAAGACTTGGACGTTCCGAAAGATCTAACGAAAACTCCGATGACTAAGCGAACTCCAGCAATGCTAAAAAGAGGATCCGAAGTCACTGGTAATAATTAAACTATACTCTATATTTATTATTTCGTGCGCGAAACTCCCATTGGTTAATGACCTATATTGTACTGAAAGTATATATTGTGGCATCTCTACAGTAGTCGATCCGAGTCAAAAAAGTATTGTTTCATAGCCAAAAAATGTTCGCAACAATACAAAAACCCAAATGCAAATAATGTTTTAAAAATATTTTACAAGCATTTTCATTTGTTAACAATGGCATGCACATTTTTGAACTACAAAACAATGATTTTTCGACTCAGCTCAACTAGAGGATTAAAATAAGATGCCACAATATATACTTTCGATAATATAGGTTATTAACCAATGGGAGTTTCGCGCACGAAATGATAAATAGAGTATAGTACCCATTATCAGAAAAATACTTATGACACAATTTTTTGCTTTTATTTTTTTATTACATTTCAGCTAAATCAACAATTGTTGCAGATTTGACAAGTGGTAATATTCTCTCCATGCCGTCGGTGGTATAACGATTAATTAAATTAAATGTGTATTTTATATTTAAAGATTTTTTTTGCAGGTTGATAAAATGACCAATCTTGGAGGTGGGGTCATTGCACGAAAGGACCCCAAGCCAATATTTGTGCATATTATTATTATTATTTTTTTTTTTTTAGTTTTTATTGTATAATTTTTTTTTTTTTTTTTTTTTTTTAATATTGATTAGTCCGAAACGTCTCCGCCAGAACGGGATGATGTTCGCCCACTTTTAAAACCGATTTCCCGTTCCAAGGTGGAACCGCGGTTACTTATAGCCCAATTAATTGATCGCAATGTACCCAGTGTTGCGCATCAAACTAAAGGTCCTTCGAGAAGCTAAAGTTGTAGTTCAAGTAAATTCGTAGTTTGAAATCTCTTTTTTTTTATACTTAATTTTTGTGCATAATTAATTTTTTGAAGATTTTTATTCAAATTTAATGCTGGAATATGTTGCACAATTAAATCATTTTAATCGGTGACCACGTACTCGAAATCGAAGTCGAAATCAACTTCGGGGTGCTTTTCGGGGTTCGACTTCACTGCCGAACTCTAAAATGGACTCCAAAATGTCCGGGATACAGAGAGTCATCTTGTCATGTGTGCACCGAACATTACAAAACAATAAATTATAAAAATTATTTTCTTTAATTTTTGTGTTTTATTCGTTGTGTCCGGTCTTGATCGTCTTCAGGAGAGGCATTCAAAATAACAGAAAAATTCAGTTAGGATTGAGTATAAATTTACTGTGGTATTTTAGATTAAAGTGGCAGTCCAGTAAAAATTAAAAAGCTAAAACCAAACAGACAGACATCTTTTCATAGGGGTGCTTCCCTTCGTAGTCGCAGAAAAACGGCATAAATTTTATGGTAGTCGCAGCAAACCTAGCAGCAGAAGTAAATGAAAAAGCTAAAGTTTTAAAAGTCAACGTTCTGAAAATGTGATTTCACACATGCGCACCAGAAGCCTCATAGGCCTCATGTTGTGGTATGTGACTGGCATGGGCGACTCGCACTCACACCTCAAGAGATGCACATAGTGAGTCTATAGAGGGATTTAGAAACAGTAGGGGTATTCAGAAACAGTGCATGAGTGCGCAAGTGTGAAAATGTGAAAATGTGAAACTCTCGGTGCGCAAAGTTTCTGAAACACCCAAAATGCAAGATTGTGCAAGTGTGTGAGTGTGTGTGAAACTCACACTGCGCAAGCTCAGTGCCAAAAACAGGCTGGTAAGATGATTATATTTCAAAGTTTTCTCAAATTGTGTATAGTTAAAAATGATGGTACGATACTAAAGTTAAAAATGGTACCAAAGTTGAAAATGGTACCAAAGTTGAAAATGGTACCAAAGTTGAAAATGGTACCAAAGTTAATAATGGTACCATATATCTAAGACTAAAATTAGGTACCAAAATTAAAAATGTTACCACTGCCTAGTATTAAAATTATGGTACCAAAGTTATAAAAAAAGGTACCACATGCCTAGTACTAAAATAATGAGACGCCATATTGATCCAGGTAACACTAAAACCAATAACTGTTGGTACCATATAATTTTAATACTAGGCAAGAGGTACCATAATTTTAGTTCTAGGCAGTTATGCCTGCCCACCATTTGCAATCACATGTGAAACGCACTATGCGCACCTCTTTGGGTGTGAGTGTGAGTCGCCCGTGTGAGTCACATAACATAACATGAAGCCTATGAGGCTTCCGGTGCGCATGTGTGAAATCACATTTTCACACTTATGCATTTTCACACTTATGCGACAGTTTCTGAATACCCTAGTTTCTTTGAGTGCTGTGAAAGATCTATCTGGCAGTCCAAAAATGTCCTGTCACAAAACACAAAAACAAAAGACGAAGAATTGGGTTTCCTGTCTACAGGACGTTGACTGTATAATTTTAGCATCCACATAAATCTTAGCTTTAGCTTTTCATTGTAAAGCTTCGTGTGTTATCAGTTATGACACTATAAACCAACAAAAAATTCACTTGAAATATATAATTTATTTTCTCGAGTGCAAATATGGTCCAGTTGGTTTAAGTTGTTTACTTTTTATACAATCCTGCAACCAATCAATGGAAACTATTTCTGCTTTTACAGAAAGTTTCTTTTCAATTCTCTTTAACTGAAAATAAAATCAAATAACATCAAGTTTAATTGGATTTATTTCAGCTGTGCAAAATTTAAAAAAAAATTACCTTTATCATGTCGCTTGTTACAACATGAGTTGCATTAACAGCATTTAGTTCATTAACAAGTTCTCCGTCGTATGCTATTATGTACCGGCACAAATCATCAAAGTCATCCTCATCCTTCGACAAGTAGATGATAACATCCGTAAACACATCTGGCAACGGCTGCAATAATATAATCATTCAAATTTATTATTCTAAGATATATCTATATACTTGTATTAAACTCTATCCAACAATTCGTGCACGAAACTGAGAAGTGAACTTTTTTGCATTGTACTGAAAGTATATATTGTGATATTTATGTTTTTAAAATATTTTTACAAGCGTTTGGAGTACAAAGTAATGATTTTTCGACTCACTTGTCAGCTCAACTAGAGGATTAAAATAAGATACCACAATTTCGGTACAAGGCATAGGCCATTAACCAATGGGAGTTTCGTGCACGAATTGTTAAATAGAGTACAGACATTTACATTTTTAGTCGGATGTTTGGCGATAGTGCTCTTTGGCGGATGCTCAAATTCCTCTCGATGAGCTTTCTTTGTAAGGTAACAACTTGCACCGTACTTACAAACCGGTTTTGATTTCTCAGCTTCTTTCTTAGGAGATCTGGTAAATGGTAGTTTGGTTTGCCTAGCCTGATCATACAATATAAAATTTAACATTTAATTTTTTTAAAAAAAAAAACAATAACAACGGAAATACCACTTTTTTAACTGGCGAACCATCGGAGTCATCCCCAGAGCTTCGTTTCCCTCTTTTAACAGGCGTCTTTGGCTTCTTCAACGCCACTTCAGTATCGGAGAGCATTTCCTCATCAACATCGGTTTCACTTCCATAATGATCCCCATTATCATCCGATTTCTTACTGCTTGTACTAGAACCTAAATCCGGCAAATTGCTCGGATCGCGCGAAACTTTAAATAAAACCTGCAATAATATTTATATTTTTGTCGAAGAACAAATTTGTTTAGCAAAAGACAGACGATGATAATACCCTGAGTTCGTCTAAATTCGTCGCAGTTTTCCAATCCTTGTCCTTTCGTATTTTTGTAACGCGAGGAAACCGAATGGAAATACCGTCCGCAGTATGAATTTCTGTTTTGCTGAATTCTGCACCCGTAATTTCCCAAACTTGTGAATCCTAGTAAATATAAAAAATGTAAAAAAAATAAAAACATACGACGTTTTGCCTTTAGAATGTACTTCGGGGTTTTCGCAGACAAAGTCGGGAACCATGTTTTTATGCACATCCAACCATTTTGGAACTTTATCTGCATCTTTACTAATTTTCTCCATTTTCAATTCCTTCTGCAACCGTTTTAAAGTCGCGTCGTCGTGACCACCGTGGACCTTGGTGACTGTGCACCACTTTTTCCGCAAAGGATCAAAACATCCCATCAAAAAAGTTGACATCATTCCACCTGAAATGTAACATCACGTGAATTTACAGTGAATTTACAGTCAACGTTCAGATTTAGTTTGTCAGATTTAAGGCGTGTATGACCTAAGTTGCCGCTTGTGTCTATAAGCTTAATTCTACCTATCTATCTACAGTCAACGTCCTATAGACGCCATGTAGTTTTGGACGGTCCCAAAAATATCCCGTCTACAGGACGTTAATTTTACCCCCACTAAATTAAAAATACCTTTATTTCCGGTTCCATAAAAGGCTCCCAACACCACCAAATCGGCAGTATCCGCAAGAGCACCTTCATGCAGATAATCCTTCTTGACCTTCAACCAATGGCGTCTTCCCGGCTCATAAATACCCTGATAATCCTTCAAAACTAGACCTTCCAGTCCTCTCCTCAATATTTTAGTAATCATATCGTTGAGTTGATCGGCTTTTGTAATCACCTTCATTTCAGAAAACATTATGTGGTTAGGAATTTCCTGCATAACTTTCTGCAGCATTTCTTTCCGCTTGTTCAAAGGCCTAAAAACGTAAATCAAGATTTCCAGTTAAAATGTGGCAATAATCCATTGATCATTTTACCATAACTTACTTGTCCATCAAGCTCTCGCCATTGTAGTAAATACAATCAAACACAAAGAGGCACACATTGGCATCTTTAAATGCTGTTTTCTGTGATATAAATTTAATAAAATTAGCAATAAATTGTAATTTTATTATGCCTCATACTGACTTTGTGCTTTCCTAAGGTTCCAAATGGTAAAGGGATTCCAGTGATTGTGTCGATTAATAGCACTTCGCTGTCTAGTATTAAGTCATTGGCATTAGGAAAAGCCGTGGGAATGTAATCTTTGAAATGTTGCACCTGGAAAAGTTGATTACTAAGTTAAGAAAAAATCGGAAATAGACTTCATGGAGCTCAATCATAGCCATTTTTAATGGAAAGAATGGCTGAAATTTAGTTTTTTCCTCCATTGATATACCATATTACTTTGAATAGAAGCTGCTCTCGATTACAGACCACCCTCTAATACAGGCTGCTTGTTTCACGGCAGCAATTAACAAAAGCCGCCTTCAAAAATAAGCCGCAGTTTCTATTCGAAGAAATACAGCGACGAAAAAATAAATAAATGAATATAAATATAAATACCTTGTGTGGCAGCACTGGTTTAAGGCTACGGCTGAAATAGCTAAAATTGCTACCCTGTTTATGAACTTGAACTCGTTCACCATCATACTTTATCTCGGCGAACATCCCTTTTGGACATTTATTCATTGCGTATTCGACTGATTTACACGCTTCCGCCTAAAAAACATTTCAAAGAAATGACATATGCATTGAATAGTGTCTGCCCGCTGATCTAAATCAAAACCGTCAACATATTTACTGCTTTTCAAGTGATTAAGCCCCTTTAACAGCAAATGGTTAAATTCCAATGATTAAAAAAAAAGAAGCCTTTTAATCATTTGTTAACACTTTCTTACCAGCATCGGTAACACCGGCGTCATCAGAGACGCCTTAATCTTCAAACTGCCCCCGCCGTTACTCTTCGCCTGAACCATCTCTATAACATCTTTCAAATTCCTCGAAGTCTGAAAAGCTCGATAAGCATCCGGATGAACAGCATCAAGACTAATAAACAATATAAAAGCCTAATTAACACACAATAAACAAGAAAAAAACGTTCCTTACATGTGTTTGGCGCCGGAATTAATCCTCAAATCATGTTTAATCAGTCTGACAACCATTTTCAAATCATTCGAAGTGCATCTAAGTTAAAAAAGTCAGTAAGTTTTAATTTTTTTTTTGTTTGATTTTTTTAACCTTTTAGTGATTTTTGTCAAAATCCGCATTTGATCGTCTTCTTTGGTTACGTTGGATAAATCTTCTAAGTAGGCATCGATTTCTTGTAGGGTTAAAGTGCTTTTTTTAATCGGAGGACAGAGAGTGGATTTTTCATAGAAGGTTTTGATGGTTTCTGCCGCGTCACCATCTTCAAGGTCTTCTATCATTTCCTCGAGATAGGTACCGAAGATGTTGCTGAATAGTTTGACTAGTTGTTTGCTTTGTATGTTGTATATGCGTTTTACTATTCCGGGGAGTAGGAGTTTGATCCATAAGTATAAATTGCCTTGAAAACCATCTGGAAAATAAAAAAATCAAATAAATTAATGTGAAAAAATGAAGAAAAAATTGAAATATTAACAAGAAAATTAAAGAATTGATCAGAAATCAAAATTCAGAATAGACAGTTTGCGATTTCTCGTACGAGATTTATTTCATTACGAGAATGGCAAAAAACGAAATATTGTTAAAAATGTCGTCCCTTTGTTTCAATGGTTTGACGAGATTTTTGAAAAATTTCGTTACACATTGTCGTTATTTTTTTGTCTCGTACGAGAAATCGCAAACTGCCTAATATATATACTATATTTACCAGAAAAATTAAAAATCAATCAAAAAATTGACTGAAAAATTGTGAAAATTGACAAAAAATTTGTAAAATTCACTGAAAAATTGTGAAAATTGGTCAAAAAATTGTGAAAATTGTGAAAATTGTGAAAATTGGTTAAAAAATTGTGAAAATTGGTAAAAAAATTGTGAAAATTGGTCAAAAAATTGTGAAAATTGGTTAAAAAATTGTGAAAATTGGTAAAAAAATTGTGAAAATTGGTCAAAAATTATGAAAAAATTGTGAAAATTGGTCAAAAATTGTGAAAATTGACCAAAAATCAAAAAGTGATCGGGAAAAAACACAAAAATTTTTATAAATTGACCAAAAAACTAAAAATGTATTAATACCTCCAGAACTTCCATCCGCTATGAACTTCGCCACAATATTAGTTTTCGCTAAATATCCATTTTCATCCGCAATACTTGCGCATAATTTCCGAAACTCTCGAAAAGAATTATCAGCACGCTTCTCATCAGTAGAATCAACAACATTCTTTAAATCAGAACTAGAATTTCCTTTATCCGCCATCAATTTCCCATCATCTTTCAACGTCGAATCTCCTTTCTTCGGCGTTACATCCTCTTTATTTTTCACCGCTCCTTTTTTCGGCGTTACATCCTGTTGTTTCCCTGCAGCTGCAGCTTTAGTCGTCTTCGTCGGTGTTTTACTTCCAAAATCTGACACAAAAAAAACAAATCATTAAAATTGCATAATTCATTTAAAAAAACAAAAAATCCCACCCTTTATGCACTGCAACACGAGTTTCTGATCCTCCTTTTTCACGGTGTCCCATCCTTCCAGGTCGTCGGGCTCCTCGATCTTCTTCGTCGTGGCGCGGGCCCTTTTGAGCATCTCAAAAATACAGTTTACGTGAAACCATTGTTTCATATCACCAGCATCCTCGCTGAATGGATTCGAGACGACTTTGGCGATCCGTAGAGTTCCTTTGGCGATTTTCGTCTTGCATTTCTTGCAGCCCGCAGTGCCCAAACGGGCATAGTCGATGCAGTAGCGGTTCTCGCTCATTGGTGTATCTATAAATATTTGTAATTATTATTTATTAGGAAATGTTTTAAGCGAATTTTGTTTTTATTTTTCATGGGGTTTAAGTTGTCATTTGTAGTGTTTTTTTTCTTTTCTGTGGATACTTACTGAGGTAGTTTTGGCTCGGATTTAGCGGATTTATTGGGTCGGATGAGTTAAGTTTGGTTGTACACGGACATCTTGGTTTGAGGGAAGGAGATATTCGTGACTGAGAACAGCGACCTATGGTGGCAGATTTGAGAAATAGATTAAAATGGTGTTGAGATTATGAGATTATGCATCTGTTTGACTCCCAGCAATGGGACTTGAGTCCCACCTTCCAATTTTTGCCACTAGGAATTGTCGGTTGTAAAAAATCCATCTGCACTTGTGCACAATCCTATTTTTCCCTATTTTTTTCTGGCATATTTTTGATTAATTTTTCCTGGAATAACAACACATGGCTATTAATTATGGCAAAATCGCCATAATTACAGTATAGGTGGCGCTTTATAGAAGCGCTTTTCAAAAAATGCAGTGAAAACAACTTTTATCAATTGCTGGACATCTAAGGGGCAACTTTTTTGCATTTCAAATTGCTAATTAATTTGTTGCAAAAAAATTCTGAAAAAATTCTGAAACATGTGTCATCATAATCTTGAGATTTTCAGATAAATTTGAAAAGTAAATAAATTTATTTAAAAAAACCTACATATACAGGTATGAGGGCTGGGACCGTAGTCCCGTAGCATGGATGTTAGAAGGTTAATATAATAAAGATTATTTACCTGAATTCCAGGAATATAATTAATAATATTCCCGCGCATACGATGATGTCAACAAGGAAGTTGGCCACACCCCCAAATGGCCCCATTAATATGTCATTAGATGACATAATAATGTGTCCGTCGTCGTAGTTGATCGTCCAATCAACCAGGCCTGGCTCAAGTATTTAAATTGCTGCAAGCCCTTGCAGCAGGGCTCTTGAACTTGATATTTTGATATTGTATACACTGGTGTTACTCTTGAGCCCTATGATCAGTACTCCTTGCACCACGACCGTAATTGTGGCAATATTGAGACATAACCCGACTATGTCAGGATGAGGAATTGCTGATTCCTTTTTCTGTCAATTCATTAGCAGCAGTTTGATCAATTCTTTGTGTTATATTTAGAACTGCCAATTTCGTAATTGCAGTGACTCAAAAATAATCATCTTGATTTTAGGCTCACCCAAACGACTATATTAATTGGAACCAGTATTAGGTTCTTAAAGTATCTTAACTTTAGCTATCTAGGTTTACATAGTGCAGTGGTTGCTATAGCTATTAGACGGATATTTCCAGTTGTGTGTTTTTGATGTTCCAACGACTTGTCCAGTCCATTTTTGGCAATATTTCGGTGGTATTTGGACCCAGCACACTTTGACTATGCGCACCTCTTGAGGTGTGAGTGTGAGTCGCCCACATGAGTCACATATCATACCACGAGGCCTATGAGGCTTCCGGTGCGCATATGTGAAATCACATTTCCACACTTACGCATTTGTGCACTTATGCGACAGTTTCTGAATCCCCCTAATGATGTGACGTACTTGGTATGCGGCGTAATCATATAAGTGTATCAATACACTTATACGCATAACAAAAAATCTCCACATTAACTGCATAATGATCGTCACATTATTGATACTTTACACCCACCTCAAACACATTTCGCAAACACATTTGTGACGGTTCAATACCGTAGTAATTTATAAAGTTGCCACCAGAGGGCGCGATTTGCTAAAAACGCGCCAGATTCAAAATAAGAAAACTTAAGTTTTATGAAAATAAAAATGTTTATTAAATGATAAAATGTTTAAATAAATATTCTCTCTATATTTTAATAAATATAAGAGAGAAATTATACAATGAATAGGTGTGTTCATTGTTACAGAAAAAGTTACGAGAAATCATCGATAAACGTGATTATTGTATTCAAACAATAATCAATGTTGTTGTGAAATGTTTATTTAAATAAGTTAAGACTATTTAGGGATAAGAATACTTTAAAATATGAATATAAATAAAGTTAACCCTAAATATTACCATGTGCTTTTTGAATATTTTAGATATTCTATGGGGTTCACATAACTTTGACCAAGGAGTTGATTTGATTGGATCAACTCATTATGACTCACTGATATGCAAATCAGCTAATCTGCTTATCAGTATTCTGACTCCCGGATTGGGGGAAACTCAAGAAACCCCATGGTTTCATAGTATATAAGCTCCTGCAAGAGCTGATTCTGGGCCTCTGTACTGAATTAATGTTGAATCTATATGATTGTCTATGTGTAACTTGTGCCTGTAACCATTCAGAGTCATTTTATCACCTTTTGCTTTAAATACGAACCGGCAGGCTGTCAACACCAAATTAAAGTAGGTATAATGCCCTAAAGACCGTAGTTGCCGGGCCTGAAAAACCCGAAGGTAAATGTACCGAGAATATACTTGTGCTTTTGCATGTAGGCCAGTCCTATGGACAAAGCTTGATTGTATCGAGTTCGCTCGGACCGAGCAGCAACCGCTACCTGTATCAGGAGTGGGCGCTAACTGTCACGTGCTTCGGCACCGCTTGAGAACAACGCATTCGGTTTGATGCGGCGTGCCCGACTCAATCATGACGGCCGAGGAATTCCCTTTGAATTCCATAACCGACTTCTTCTCGCTAATCTATACTTTTCTTTTAGTTTCTGATCGATAGTTGTACATTTACTTAAATGCTTACAATTATTATATTCATGCGAATGTAATAATTGGAATAGAAAAGAGTGAGTCTTCACCGCAACGCTCGAAATACAGGTGTAAGCCGATACCACGTGGTATCGCTAATTTGTGACGATCATCCGACCGATGAACGCCGATATTCGCAGGATTCAATAGTGCATTACCCCGATTAGGAACCAAAAATAGCGCCAGGAAACACCAGAAGATTCGTAATATTTTTCCTTTGTATTTGTATTATTATTAGTTTATCAAGCCTCTATCTGATAAGTTAAAGTTTATGCCCGTTTCCTGGGTAAATTTCCTGGGAAAATTAGATTAATTGATAGTCTCGATTTAAATATATATTTAAGTATGTTATTGTCTTTATTTCTTATAAGATTTCATG
>JH431721.1:120592-151613 GCA_000239455.1 Strigamia maritima | reverse complement strand
ATTTTTTTTTTATATTTATTTTTAAAAAAATGCTAATTATCCATATAAAAAAAAATTATAAAAATTCTTAATTATTTATGGATAATTACATTTTTACATAATAATAATTATTCAATTAATAATGAAATGTGCACCTAGTTGATATTATTATTATTATTTTTTTTTGTTAGTAAAAAATTCAATTTTCTTTATCACTTTTTCAACTCTAAAAATCTTTTTTCCAATTAAATTTAAAAAAAACTGCACAAGTGCAATTAAGAGACATAGGGTGGATCACTGAATTACATTATTGCCATCTTTTTCCATCTAAAATTAAAATAAAAATAATAAAATCATTTTGAGTCTTCACACAAAAAAAAAATCCCAAACTTTTTTCTCAGTCCATTGTTTTACTCCTTTGGTAAATCCATGATGAGGGATGTAGCACTTAAAAATGTATATATCCACTTATTGTCCACATCCATACATCACAAAGTGGTATAAAGTTGTTTAATGCATTGCTAATTTTTTTTTTTTTTATTTTAAAAATAAAATGGACCCTTTTCAAGTCCAAGTTCGTGGCTCACAACACACACACTAGTGTTTTTCAACTCACCTATAATGTAACGCCGAAATTGACAAACCGGAAATAGGTATAAAAACAGAAGAAAATCAAGAAAAAAGACTAACAAAATGCTTGCCACACACACACACAGATTCACCTCACTTGAAACACCAAAAGCAAAGTGATGAAGTGATACAGTCCCAAAAATGGTATCACAAAAGTTGTTGTTGTTGTTGTTGTTGTTGTTGTTGCAATTGATTTGACAGTCTCGTGACTGATGCAATCACCTGGTTTAATTAAAAGGAAAATTATTAGTAATTTTAATTAATTTAATTAAAGATAATAATATTATTCGAGTGAATTAAAAGGTTACTTTTGTCAGTGATATTGAAAGCCATGTAGCCGTTGATTCCTGGTTGGATTTTCCTACTGCAGGTTTCGCGAGAACTGGAAAATTTCAGCCCGTTTTCCATCTCAATGTACATCTGAAAAGTATAGTTTTTTTTGTTAAACTTCTAGTGGATTTATTGGTAACTAGGTCCCAATTTCCAAAAATTAAGAAAATGTATTAGTATTCGATATATACCACATGTTCAGGCCCGGACTTAGAGATCCAGGGCCCCTAGGCACTTGACATTTGGGCCCCCCACCATCTCGAAGCTATTTTGGAAATTTAGCAAATTAAATGCACTAGTACAGAACATATATCGACGTTAATCGACTTTTTAATCGACTTTAATGACTTTAATAAACATCAAAATAATACAGTCTATGTTATTATAGTTATGTTATTCTATAATTCATACGACTACCGGGGCCCCTAGGCTGGCTGGGTCCCTAGGCCGGGACCTTGTAGGCCTAAGCAGAAATCCGGCACTGCATATGTTGGTTCACTTTCCGTACTGAGAGATATGAGACTGTAGGGGCCCATTAGGTCAGTTAAGGCCCCAACTGGTTCATGAAGGATTGAGTGCAAGTTCCACAATTATCAAGAGGGTAACAATTTCATGAAATAAACATGACATGATTGTGGAATCGAAGATATTCGAAGGACGATTCGAGTTTTGATGTTGATGTGTTTCGCATTTCATCTTTAATTTTATACATATACAGGGTGTTTTAGAATTCATGTTACACAGAAATAGGGGGTTTAGAGGGGACCAGGAGATCACGTTTCCACTAATCAAAAATTCCAAAAAAAATCTCCCACTTAGTCACAACCCCAAAAACAATGGAAGATTTCAAATATCCCGCGTCACGCACATTGCCCACGTTTGCCAGGTTAAAGCGCAATTCTCAGAATTCTCAGAAACACAGAATCGGTAGCCAACAGCAGAAGTTTATTACAAGAGATGCTTTACATGTCCACCTTATGCATCAATGCACAGCTGGTAGCGACGGAATTCATTCTGACTCTATTAAAGATCTGTGGGTTTAAAATGACAAGTTTGTGTGTTTTTATTTGATAATTGCGCTTAATGCTTGATTCCCACTTGGCAAAAACTCAGACAGAAAATTTTCTGCTGCAGAAAATTTGTGCAGAAAAGTATGTTTTTCGGTAATTGGTTCCACCTGTAGACTGAAAAGTGGACAAAAAGTGCAGAAAAGTAGAATTTAAAAATGGATGCCAGCTAAGGAAGGCAATTTGTAAACACTGCTGCTTTCTACAGTCAAAATTTTCTGCAGCAGAAAAGTTTCTGCTTACACGTAAGTCATGTCTGAAATGACTTATGGTAAACCGGAAGTGACCTAAATTGCATCACTAAACAGATAAGTCAACTGTGATAAAGTGGCTTTTTGATAGGTCACACCAATCGTGGATTATGACATGACTTATGCATAAGTCATTCAGTGGCAGCCATCTTGGATCAAGCATGATGTTTCTCGACTCCAAACCGAGGTTTTAGCAAATAAAACCTGCAAATTTTGTAAGTGGGGATGTCATTTAACAACATCCAAACGATTCCACAAGAAATCGGCATAAAAATAGCGAAAAATAATGACAAACAATTTTGACGGAAGCCACCGAACATAGTGGCCGCGGAACATGCACCTACGTCGACCACGATGTTCGCTGACGGTCCGACAAAAAATTTCTTCATTGTTTATCACAAATTTTAGTATTTTCTAAGCGAATTTTCATGGAATATATTAGCCATGATAGAATTGACAATTTATCAGCTAAAGCTAAGTGTTTCACGCAAAAAAAATCAGCTCAAAAAAACCACCCTATAACACAAACATGATTTTTAATCATAATGTTTTAAAAAGGAGCGTTCACAATCTAAATGACTTACCTGGCTTATCAATAAGTCAGGATTATGCCAGATTAAGATAAGTCAAATTATGGTTTTAACTTTGAACGCATAGTTACTATCTGTTTTAACACTTGGAATTCGTTAATACCAAACCAAAAACTGCTGTCATCAACACGTAATAATAAATAACCAGTTGCAAAACAAGAGTATGTAAATGTTAACTTTGCTACCATTATTATTCAAATTAACAAACTCCAGTTTACCAATTAATCACTAAGTTAATGCAAAATTTAATAACAACAACACCTGAAAACACGTACAACAAAATCAACTTTAAAAGACCAATCTGCAAGATGGAAAACACAATTTGTGCCAACTTAGTTCCTTTCCTTCCTTCCTCTTTCTCCATCATCCCATGTTGGCATTTCTTAATTACACATCCAAAACTGGACATTAGCTTGAGCTTGATCTATAAAGCTCCCTAATTAATAAGCAACCCAACAGCCGTGTGGGCTGACTGGCCACTCATCACAAAACTACTTACTCCAACCTGCCACCAGTTGGCGCCAGCAGGCTAACGAGCTAATCAAATTGAAGTTTGTCACGCAAATACAAAATCAATAAGATGTTGCTAATTATTGTTATTACTCCTAACCAGAGAAACGGAAACTTCAAAAATAGTCTTAAATTGTCATTATACGCTTAGTTGAGCTCTTTAACTTATAATTTAAATATTCAAACAATACTTACGAAGCAAAACTTTGCTTTCGAGCCTCGTTGAGTTGTTATGAGGTAGTTGATGCCATCTTCTTCCCAGTTGGCATGACACTGATATTCTGTATAAGTAATTAAATAAAAATAACAATTATTACTGGACAATGACCTTAGTGGACAAAATATTAAAGACATTTGGTATTTGCTGCTTTTTTTTACTTTATATTTAGGACTAAATAAATTTTCTACACATTTCTAGAGTGGGAAAACCAAAATGAGTCATATTTGGTTGGGAAGTAAAGCATTTATTTAATTAAAAATAATTTTTTTTTTTGTTACTGAGTCACACTTATTTTATCCTCAATTTTTTTTACAGGGTTTACAACATCAGATATTTTATAGCTGAATAATTTTCGCAGTCATTAGGCCTAAATAATTTATTATAGCTTATTACAGCTTATTTGAGCTTGGTGAATGACATTGTTGGCCGCTGCTGGCATAGTATGCTGTTTCTGACGTCACAGTAGGTATTTCCCACGTTCAATACATAGGATTCATAGGTAACAACTATTAACAATCGCGCAAATTCTCGATTTTGGTCTCGCTTATATCTCTCACTTTTTCATATTGACGGCTGCTTGTTTTCACAACTTCAAAATTTGGTTTCAAAGGGAAAATGTACCCAGAAATGAAAATGAAATATGTTATTCGTGAGATTAAAGTGCGTAGAAATGATAGACGTAATTCATTTTTGTTGAGTATTAAATTAGAAATAAATAAATAAAAATAAACTTTAGTGGTCACATGGTTAAAATCTGTGTACATGATTAGTTCTAGTCCCTTTTAGGCCACCAATAGAAAAATATCAAAAAATTTCAAAGGGGGTGATAGAACAGCATTAAACTGACTTCACCCATCATCTCTTCCATTTTTGCTGTTCCTTTAAAAGCTTGCCCTCCCTGCGTAACCGCACCACAAAACCTTACGCGGCAGTAAATAGTTCCAATTGTTTTTGTTACGTTTTATTTAATAAACTCATGACAAATGGATAGAAATTAACGTATTGTTAATGATTTGTATATTACTTTTATTTTATATCACATGAACCCTGACCACACTGTCCCTTTAAACCAAAATTATTTTTCCAAAAATCTCTAAAAAATTATTTACAGCTTTTAATTGATGCTTCAACCAATGGACCAATGAAAAATACGATGTCGTAAACCTTTTAATAATTTTTATCCAAACCAAACAAAATCAACAATGTCAAATAGACCGTGTAATATCAATCTATAACAACATTTGAATGTTTTGTAGTCCATTTTAAAATATTCAATAGCATTCTTTCGCAGTGCAGTCAGGGTTGGGTGAAAAAGCGCTGTTGCGCTATCGCTACTGTGGCGGCGCTGATATTTCGCTACTTTCTACCGCTAAGTCGGAAAGTAGCGCCAATTGTATTTATGGCCTAAATAGCGAAAAAGTAGTGCAAGTCGAACTACTTTTTCGCTATTTTCATACCTAGGCAAAACGTCACCCAAACGTCATTCAAATGGCATTCATGTACGATATACCGTCGCCAGAGTAAATGGAACGTTCTATTACTCTGACGTTGCAAATAGCGGAAAAGTAGTGCATCCCATTCGCTACATTTGCTTCATTTTCAGCAAGTAGCGCCGCGTCGCTACAAATTTTTCAAAGTAGTGGTAGCGCAATGGCGGTTCACTATTTGATAAATTTGTAGCGCAATACTAGCGGTGCTATTTTCTTCAGTAGCGCGCCCAACCCTGAGTGCAGTGCAGTAAAGCTGTGCAGTCGCCGAAGTGAGGAGCAAAGGACTCTGCGATGGCTCTCTGATTCGACAGGCCAAGACGGAGCGCCCTTGAATAATTAATTAGTAAAAGAAATGTGAATTCTTTATTCTAAGCGCTTTTCCGTCTGCGCCCAGAGCCGTAGTATATAAAGTAAAAGAACCTTTTACCGCATGAAATCACAACCACAAGCAACTTAAAAAGCATAAATTAAAAATAATTTCCCTCACTATGAGTTTTTTGTGTGTTGGGACAACTTGAGAAAAATTCAATCTCGTCATGTCGATGACAACCAGCATCCACCGACGTGAAATCTTTACACGAATCCCTCGTTTTCATATCTTTCCGACTCGCCTTCTGCTGCAACCCGACAACATCATATTTACCCAAATATGGGCAACGATTCGGCTCGAAATTAGACGCTGCAAAAATAGAAAATGAATTAAAAGTAAAATAAAAATAATTTAACGGTCAAGTGAGGTCAACATTTTGATTTTAATATGTGAAAGAGTGTTAACAATAACATGTACTTCATTCTTTAAAATATTTTATTGTTGCATATTTATTATATTTTATAACAAAAACAATGTCTATACTCTATCCAACAATTCGTGCGCGAAACTGAAAATGAACTTTTTTGATTGTACTGAAAGTATATATTGTGGTATCTTATTTTAATCCTCTAGTCGAGCCAAGTCGAAAAATCATTGTTTCGTAGCCCAAAAATGTACGCAACAATACAAAAACTCAAATGTAAAGAATTTTTTAAAATATTTTACGAGCGTTTTCGTTCGTTAACAATGGCGCGCACATTTTTGGACTACGAAACAATGATTTTTCGACTTAACTCAACTAGAGGATTAAAATAAGATACCACAATATATTCTTTCAGTACAATGCATAGGTCATTAACCAATGGGAGTTTCGCGCACGAAATGATAAACAGAGTATAGTTGGCTCGCTTTGTTTGTCATGCAATGCATCACAGTCGAGCAAGCATTGATCGACATCACTAGTTCTGATTGTTAACAAAATAATCATCTGCGCGTGCGCAATCATCATGCACATGCTCAGAGAGTTGAAATTTGACCAAACCTGGTGAGAACTAGTTCTAGATCGTTTAAATTTTAGAATTGAGAACGTCATTCAATCATGATGCATTGCATTTTTGACAAGGAATAATAGAATTGTTATTGTTACTATAAAAGCCCTTATGAAAATGGACCTGCAGCTTTTTTCAGCGCAATTTGCTACAAACATTTCATAATTTTACTGCAAACATCTGCATAAAAGATAGGTTCTACAGTTGCTGTAAATTGTTTGCAAAAGCGGCAGAACCGATTATTGCAGGAAGACTAGAGTTGTCCGTAACGCTCTTCCCGTTCTAATAACTCTGCCACGTCACACATTGCAATGGTAGTGTCGTTGCAATGAGGTGAGGGCCTACAATAAAGTTTGTGTAGTTGTGCGTTCCTCGTTGTACACATCACATAATAATTACACTATGTATTGTTCCCCCAACAATGCTACTAAGCAAATGGCGCTCAAATTTTATACAATCCAATCCCCGCTGCACCGACACAACCATTGAAATGTGTCGTGTGATAGTGTTAGCATAACAAGGTTGTTATTTACAGCACGGGAAGATATAATGATATAATGGTAACACAATCATACGTAGTGAAATAAACATCCGTCCTTGGGCGGGATGACCAACTAGTTATAAAATAATAAATATGCAACAATGAAATATTTTAAAGAACAAAATACATGTTATTGTTAACAGTCTTTCAAATATTAAAATCAAAATATTGACTAGACATGACCTTTAAAAAAAGAAAAAGAAAACACTTACTGAGCAAAGTGATAAATTCGGCAGAACTCGCGTTAAAGTGAGCATGAAGACAAGCGTCTTCGGGATTAACGGCTAGAGTTCCTAATAACAACAATAAGATTTGTAAGATTTAATAACTGGAAAACAAAAAAATATTTAAGAGTTATAACATTCACAAAATCAGCATTGATGCCACGCACCATCTCCCGCTAGACCCAAGAAGTATATCTGGCATTTATCGCCAATAGATGGCGCCACCAGTCCGCGAAGCAGCCATTATCAGCACTGATCTCGTGTTGTCAAAATCAATTTCGACCACGACTAATGTCAGATAGACTATAATGCTTTTTCTTTTTTATTTTCACCATATCAGCTCGCGTTCTTTATAATAGCAGCACAGGAAGTAATCTGCCCAGTCTTCCCTCAATGACTTCCGCCGTGGTTCAAAGCGCCGTGGAATCCATCGCCTCCTTCCGTCGAGTTTGATTTCCCCCTATTTCCTCCTCTGCTGATCGCTCGCTTCCTGAGCTGCTAAGACGCTCGAGAGGCTTTAGCTTTTGCGCCTCGCATCAATGGTTCAGTGAAAAATGTTGGCCATCAATGGAGATGTGATTTATTATGAATTTCACAAAAAAAAATCTCTAGGAACGCGGCTGAATTCTTCACATTGGACAAAACGAGAACTTTGAGTGTAATCAAATACTTTAACTTCAATTTGATTTAGAGAAATTAACTTAGTTGACTTAACTGCCGACTTGACTTATCATCATATACGACGTTTTGGACGTCGTAGTTATGGCAAATGACTCGCTTAAGACAATTAATTAATCTCAGTTAAGTTGCGTTCAATATTGCCTGAATAAAATTCCGAAGTGTGTAGTTGACTTAAAGTGGCAGGACATGATGTATTTGACGTTATATTTATCTGAAACCTAATTTAGACATCTTTACTTAAGATACGAGGGTATCGTCCGCAAACATCTGCTCGCTGCACCATGTTGTCGACAAAGGGACTGATCAACAATCCCTAAAAACCTAAAAACTAATCTCGCAAAGCATGGCAAGCGAGATAAGCCCTAATGCCTGCGACAGCTAACCTAACCTTAACTGGTTTAAATATGCCATCCGTCGGCAAACTGGTGCAAAAAATTAAAAAGTGAAAATTTCTCGGCCAATTAGTATCAGTTTGAGAGGAAAGAATGTGTCGGCAAATAGCCTCTAAATGGCTTATTAGGCAAACTGGGGCATTACCACCTCTCCCAGCTTCTCGAGATCCAGAAGAACAGAATGATTAAAAAATCGATTAAAAATAAATATCTCATCCGATAATTTAGTCGATTATTTAATCGATATTTTGTGTCCCGCCAAGTTATTTTCGAAATCCTGGTGTACAGTCTAAGTTGCCGCATGCATCTATAAACTTCATTCTCTCTCTCTAAAGCTGGGTTCTCACTTGCTATTTTTCTGCTTTATCGCGCGAATTCCGCGCGGAAAACTTTCGTCAAAATTGCACTATTTTTAAAATTGAAAATTTTTCTAGCTTTTTTTGTGTTTTTGCTGCATGTGGGGAACCTAGAAAAATTTTCAATTTAAAAAATATCGCAATTTTGAGGCAAAATAAGTTTTAAAAAACCACAAAACGCAATAAAATCGCGCGATTTTACCGCAAGTGAGAATCCAGCATGACTCTCTCACTATTAACAGAAATACCTTTTTGAAGCTCTATGATGTTGTTTCTTCTTCCATAAAATTTCAGGCACATATATCCATTTCGACTGCATTAAAAAAAGATAATAAATGTAAGAGGCTATGTTCACACTATAGCACAAGAACAAGATGCATTATGAGAAAGAAAGCATAGCACCAAGAAATTGTTGGAACTAAAAGCTGACCGATGTTTTTAACCAGAATGGAAGATGACAGTCCGATTTTATCTGGTTTATCAGAAAGGTTTCTGGCTTTTGTCATCACTTACCAGCCAATGGTGGCATGAACGACGATGGTTGCAGTTTTCTCGGCGGTTTGCACCCGTTCGGTGCATACTGCGTGTAAATAAGTGGTTGATAGCCGGAGCCGTCGAATATCCGTCGCGTTCATGGTAGCATTTGTTGTTAGATCAAAGATGTAAGCCGTCTTTGAGTCAAGAGACCACCATGTGGAAGTGGCCGTCAACCATTTGGGAAACTCGCACAATGTAGGCGCAGAACTAACTGGAAGAAAAGCGAATGACCAATGTTAAACTCTATCCAACAATTCGTGCACGAAACTGAAAAGTGAACTTTTTTGCATTCTACTAAAAGTATATATTGTGACATCTTATTTTAATCCTCTGGTCGAGCCGAGTCGAAAAATCATTGTTTCGTAGCCATAAAATGTGCGCAATACCAACAATACAAAAAACCCAAATGTAAAGAATTTTTTTAAAAATATTTTACAAGCGTTTTCGTTTATTAACAATGGCACGCATATTTTTGGACAACGAAACAATGATTTTTCGACTCAACTCAACTAGAGGATTAAAATACGATACCACAATATATACTTCAGTACAATGCATAGGTCATTAACCAGTTTAGTTAAGAAATTTCCAAGAACCCCAGAAACTCCGCCGTTTGTGAATATTTCCTTGTGATCAGCGCCAACAGATGGCATTCCCTACCTCTGCTTAGCCTCATGGTGCGGAATCCCTCTGTAGACAGGAAGAGACCAATACACGTGGCGTCGCTAGATTGCGCCACCTGGTATCCCGAGTCGTCTTCCAGTTCATCGTAAACGAAACAGCGAAACGTGTCCTCAGGACTAATGGCCAGGCTGTGTTCAAGCTGTCCCACTAGAAACCGCGTAGATCCTTCTTTCCACGTGGCTAAACATATGAGCATCTCAACTAAAAAAAAAATCCATTTTAATCAACTTCGGCAGGGTTTCTCAAAAGACGGCGCTGGCTAACCCAACCAAACCTCTCCCAAATCTACACTAACCTAACACAACTGAATTACGGTTGAACTTTGTAATGGTTACGGTAGTTCACATTGATGTTCACACTACTCCGTAACGTTAACGCGCAATTATGTTCAAAATGGATCAAAATGGATGCTAAAATAACGAAGAATCCTCATAGACAACATAATCCGCAGAAGAAGCAAAATGCATTGTGGGTTTAAAGCCAGAGACGTAAATTTGAGTTCTTACTTCAAGATTAATTTTGAAGTAAGAAATGCAACCAATAAAAAGACAGATGCTTCTCGCATGAAGAACAAGATGGAATAAGAAATTGCGTGATTGGTCGGTTTACATTTAGTGTTTGTTTTTCACCACGTACGGATGTGTTGAGAAAACTCAAGCCATTGATTTTGCAAACTTATTTACTGTTTACAAACATTTTGCATTCGAAACCAACCTCCAGTTGGTCGTTTTAAACCAGGTTTTAGCAGCATTTTGTAGCAGCCATCTTGGCAACGATAGATCGAGGATGGTGTTTCTCAACTCCAAACTGCGGTTTTAGCAAATAAAACCTGCAGATTTGTTAGGTGGGGACGTCATTTAACGACATCCTAACGATTTCATGAGAAATTGGCATAAAAATAAAGTAAGAGTTGTGAAAAATAATGACAAACGGACATCAGCGAACATCGTGGCGGCGGAACATGCACCTACGTCAGCCACGATGTTCGCCGATTACCGTCAAAATAATTTGTCTTAATTTTTCACATACTTTACTATTTTCTAGCTGGATTCTCATGGAATATATTAGCCAAGATGGAATAGACAATTTATCAGCTTAATCAAAATCCCCAGCTAAGTTCAAGCTAGAATTTAATTAATACCAAAGTAAAACCAGGTCATAAGTGTTGAAGTTGAATTAATGTTTGTACACTTTAATATACAGGATTATGGCCAAGATGTAGAAAAAACAAAAAAAAAAATATAAATATAAAAAGAAAAACAAGTTAAATAGCCCTTGAAAAACACACAACAGTCACCACAATAAAAACCAAAGGAAATTGCTCAGACTCACACAAAAGTGGTTTGTGAAAGAGAAAAAAAAATCATCCATTTCCATCATAGAAAAGAAAAGAAAAGTTGAAGGCAATTAAGGCAGTGAGAATGAGTGGGAATTAAAATCAACAACAAATGAGGAAAACATCAAAAACACAAAGAAATGCCATTTGACTCCATAAATTTAGTGTTATGTTTCCTACCCTCTTAAAAAATTGTTTCAAAAATTAAGTGGTGACTAAATTTTTTAGTCTTTAACTTTAAAATGAATGTTGACATTTTCACCATTCATTACATGTTTCTATTACAATTTTGAATTCAGAACTCCTCTGGAAAGCCAGACAATTATCTAAACAGTCCCATTTTAATGTAAAAATTTAATCTCTTAAAAAATATAATATTTCAAATTACTTAATTGACAAACAGACAAACAACCGGAAGTGGTAAAACGTCCCATCCAATAAAATCATCATAAAACGTGCCATTACTTTGAAATCGAAAGCACTAACGGTAAGTTTTGATGTGTCTATATAGAATTGTCTTCACTGATTTTCATTTAACTTCCCATCCAATTGTTCCAACTATCAACTTTATAAATAGATAAGACAACTAAGCATTGAATTAAATTAAAAAGAAGCCATGTGGTTATACAATTGACAAAACGCCATAAACAAGTGGTTTGTGGGAAGAGCGTTTTTAAGGATCCAATCTTGCATTTCCACAAAGAACTATATAAACCACAGAAATCACCGTAGTGACTGGCCGATGTTCTTGCCATTGGAATAGTATCTTAAATCAAACAAAGATGAGAAACATCTGGAATTCCCAGGAAGTCACCCATCCAAGCACTAAACGGGGCCAATGCTGCTTAACTTCTGTGTTCAAATAGCAAAGAATGATCAGCCACCAACCACAGCAGACTTAGCTCAGCAATGAAAGACCACTATAATAAGTCAGATATAAGTGACAAAGTATAGTTTGACGGCAATGACGCTGAGCATACCACAAAAAGCGATTTCTTCATTTCGTAACATACTCCTCAAGTCATCAAACCGGCCTTGATTCCGTCGTTATTGCATATTTAGCGAACATCCTGTCGACGGGACACCAACTCTTCGACCCAATAAGTGTCTTATTCCTTTGTAATTACACTTTGCAGAAGGGCTATAGCCCTCCCCGAAGAGTGTTCCGTCTACAAGATGTTCACTCCTATCAGATTTAAGACGTGTATGGCCCAAGTTGCTGCATGCTTGCATCTATAAACTCAATTCTCTCGCTCTCTCTGTCGGTTCTTCCCACAAAACAAGAACATGTCTAAACAACATTCAGAAAATATTTTTTATAAACATCTGAAATGTTCTGTGTCAGATTTATATTGGTTAGATTTAGTAAGTCAGTTTCAGTAAGTCAGTTTCAGTAAGTCAGTTTCAGTAGTCAGTTTCAGTATGTCAGATTAAAAGACGTGTATGGCCTAAGTCGCCGCTTGCGTCTATAAACTCAATTCTATCTATCTATCTATCTATCTGAAATGTTGATTCAATATAAAAATTGTCTTTCTTTATCAACATTTTTATCAACATTTTTTTCAACATTCAAACATAACATTAAACATTGATTTTACATTAAACGAATGTCGCATATCAACAACCGATATTTCCACTATTTGATTGTTGTATCAAAATGTTGATAACAACATTTTATATTGATACAACATCTAATGAACATTCATTGGATGTTGCATATATTTTAGTACAACAATCAAACAGTAAAATTATCGATTGTTGATATGCAATATTTGGTATCAGGTCAAAACCTCGCCGGTTTTAACCTCGCCGACAAAAACCTAGGCGGAATAACCTCACCCGTCTTAATCCTAGCCGACACAAACCTCGCCGACATAAACCTAGCTTGACAAAAACCTCGCCCCACTTAAAAAAATTAAAAATTTTAAAAAAAAATTTGAATGAAATTTTTTTTTTTAAAAATAGACACGTGGTTTTGTCCCAATTTATTCACAGTGATTCACAGTGAAAGTAATGGCGCGTATTAAATAGATGTTTTTTAGATTTTTTTTTTCTTTTCAAATTTACAATTAATTTACAAGAAGTGGTTGTACAATTATTTTCGCCAATGCAACCAACCAATATTCATTAATATTATTTTAAGTGATACTCCGACCCATTAAAAATATTATAGGAAGTTATGGTGAAATGTTGTATAATGATTACCTTCAAGGAATAGCACATAACTTGGGAGTTTCAAGTAAAAGGATTGTCAATAAAATAATAATAATAAAATAATATTTTAATGGTTGCATTGGTGCAAATAATTTTATTTACAATTTGTAAATTGGAAATTTTTTTAAAAATTTTTAAATTTATTAACCTGAAGAGGTGAGGTTAAAATAATAATAATAGTAAAATAATATTTTAATGGCTGCATTGGTGCAAATAATTTTATTTACAATTTGTAAAATTGAAATTTTTTTAAAATTTTTAATTTTTTAATCTGGCGAGGTTAATTGAGGCGAGGTTATGTCGAGCTAGGTTTTTAAGTCGAGGTTTTTGACGTCTAGGTTTAAGTCGGGCGAGGTTTTTGTCAAGCAAGGTTTATGTTGTCTAGGTTTAAGTCGTGCGAGGTTATTGTCGGGCGAGGTTATTGTCGGGCGAGGTTATTGTCGGCGAGGTTATTGTTGCCTAGGTTATTATTGGCGAGATTTAGCGGGCGAGGTTATGACCTGGAACCCAATATTTGTTTAATGTTAAATCAACATCTTGTTATGTTTGAATGTTGAAAAGATGTTGATAAATAAAGACATTCTAATATTGAATTTTTAATGTTTTATCTAAATGTTGTTTAGACATTTTCTTGTTTCGTGGGTTGATTGGAAGCTTCGAAAATGTTACGGAAAGACTTTCGCTATCACAAGGCTCCGATATCATGGGACCGTAATCAACATGGCTTTAAATGCCGATATACGAGTATTTTTAGAAACATCTCTAAAGTTAATTCAATAAAATCCTCCGTGATGAGTGAAAACTGTTTGAATGCAGTAGTGAAGAATTGGTTAAACATTTAATTCAATAAAGCCGAAAACTTAAGTTTAACCCTTGGATGGGCAACCTATGACACAATTGTGTTCAGCTCTTTTCTTGAATATAGGAAAATTTTTTTTGGCTTATCTTATGAAGCTAAATTGAAATAATTGATCGGCAAATTTTAGCCCCTTAAAACTCCAGGACAAAAAAAAGCCAGCTTCACTGCATATTGGCTAAAGCGCTTTAGGGTTACTAGCAGACGATCACATTGTAAAGCAAGAAAGCCAAGTAAAGATGTTTCTCTTTTTTTACAATAAAATTAAAACTTTAAAATTACCAATAAAAGATTAAAGAACAATTCACAACAAAACAAAAATAAAATTAATAAAAATTTGCCAGAAAAAATAGAACTGTGCGCACGTGCAGTGGTAGCGCCAACAGCGGCAGTTTTTTCAACCAAATGCAGCAGCGCTTTAACTACTTGACCCAAAATATGAACATGATCGTAATGTTATTTTTAAAGCTTGCCTATCCGAGGGTTAACGTAAATCTCAATTCTCAAGAGCCCATTTATTAATTTCAAGGTGATTCCAACTTGCCTATATTTTTCAAGCTCTATCTCCTATAGGAAAGTCCTATAAATCATTCTACCCATCCCAGCCCAGATAGAAATGTAAGATTTGGCTCAACATTTTGAATGCAGACAGCACCGCTTTATTTTCCACCGGCACAACACATTTGACATTCGATAACACTGCGCAACGAATTCATATTTTCTGATACCAAACACAAACACAAAGATAAAACGCCACCTGTTGGCCAAAATGTCAATATCTTTGCTGCTTCTATACTGCTGGGAAAAAAAGCAGCAAACAACATTTACTGCCTTCCAGATATGCTAGATGGACTCGATTCATTACTTATTCATCTTCCGCTTCGAGAATCGAGCCAAATGATCTCCTCAACTGCTCCTTGGCCTCATTAATATAGTAAAAAAGAGAAAAAATGGTGGAACAAACGTCACAAGTGAGACTCGAGCAAAATCTAGTGGGACTCGTTTGCAGCAATGTAACATTGCGTTATATAAGCATACAGGAGCAAACTGTTTGCGTGAAAACGAGGCAAATTATTATCCTTTGGGGAATAGAGTTTTATCGTGTCTCCATGACTACTTTTATCCACAATTGGGTGGTAATGGCACTTCTTTCATTCTATTGCCCAAAATAAAAATGAATCAAGTGCAGAGGAACAAAGAAAAGTACACCCATCACTCATCCGACAAAGCAGAAGAGGAAATTCTTTATTCTTTTTAGGTGAAATTACTTGACCAAATTTCTATTATGGAAAAGTAGATTATACTAAACATTACTTATTTATGTTCTGACTAAAAAAAAAAAAAAAAAAAAACTTATAATTAAATTTCTTAAAAAGAAGCTCACTTCATTTCCTTGACTTTTGCAGTTTTGTTTGAACTCTAAAAGTCAACATCTTTGAGCTAAATATTTACCAAGAAAAAAACTTTTAAGTAATTCAAAATCCCTAGAGAAATTCAGGTCAGGTTATCAAAAGTTTTCAGAAAAACCTCAATGCAGTTTCTGGGATATAAGTTATACAACTTATTTTGATTACATTTATTGGCTGTAGGCACAGGGTGTATCAGAATTCATGTTACACAGAAATAGGGGGTAGGAGGAGGATCAGGAGATCACATTTCTAGTAATCAAAAATTCCAAAAAAAATTAATTTTCCCACTTATAGTCACAGCCCCAAAAACAATGGAAGATTTCAAACCTCCCGCGTCACGCATATCGCCCACGTTTGCCAGGTTTAAAAACACAAACTGATCATTTTAACTCACATATCTTTAACAGAGTCAGAATGAATTTATTCCGTCGCTACCAGCTATGCATTGATGCACATGGTGGACATGTAGAGCATCTCTTGTAATAAACTTCTGCTGTTGGCTACCGTTGTGCGTTTTTATTTGAGAATCGCGCGTTAACCTGGCAAACGTGGACGATATGCTGGACACGGAATATTTGAAATCATCCATTGATTTTGAAACTGTGACTAAGTGGAAGATATTTTTTGGAATTATTGATTAGTGGAGACGTGATCAACTGGTCACCCTCTATACCCCCAATTTCTGTGTAACATGAATTCCGATACATCCTGTATACACTCATTAGGTCCTTTCACTGATGAAAACTTGAATAACAAAAGATATTACTCATCACTGAAGATATTTATCTGCATTATGTTCTCAGATATGTCCATTTTGTATACTTGGCACTAAATCCACAGCTCGTCTGCCAACTGGCAGATATAGAAATGCAAATCACCTTATGGCTGTTGGGAAATACTTGTCACAAGATGCTGAGTTAGTTTTCTCCATTGTGAAAATGAATTGTGAAAACTTCACTCTTTATTTCTTTTGACATTTCACAAATTACCCAGTGAAAAGACAAAGAGAATTACAAGACCACAGACATGTCACCTATAATTCACATTAACCAGACCTTTGTGGTCCTTGTTCCAAATAGACTAGAATGTTATTAATCCAATAAAATAGCCCTTTAACTGCACATACACATTGTTAAATGCAACACAGTCAGTGAGTCTCAGTCCATGCTTTTATTAAGAGATTCATCAAGACGTCACAACACCCAACTAATGAATCTCATGGGTTCAAATACAACCTAATGCCATTAACTTAGCTTAATTCAGTGATTCACATTAGAATTTATAATGCATTTAAGATAATTGAAAAGAGTGCTAGACAATATAAATAACATTAAATAACCTCTCTAAATGACAGACATTTTGTTTCCATTACAAAAAACACATCCATACCTCAAAACAAGTAAAGCATTATAATGGTTAGTTCACATTGGTGTTCACACCACTCCATAACGTAACACAAGATGGCTGCGCCTTGCGTTGAGGTTTAAAATCACAGACGTCAACTTCAGTTCCTAATTCAAAATTGATTTTAAAGTAGGAAGTAACGTAACTTAAGAAATTACGGCAACAACTGATATGAAACCACCCAGCAATGTTGAATCAACATTTTTGAACGTCGATCGAATGTTTGAATGTTGTGTTTATAGACAACATCCATCAGATGTTAAATCAAAATTCTGAAACAACAATCAAACAGCTGAATATAGGTTGTTGAAATGTAACATCCATTTAATGTTAAATCAACATTTTGTTGTTTGAATACCTATTGAAGACATTATTTCATCAATCTTCCTAATGTTTTTGAATATGTTGTTTAGACATTTCTTTGTCTAAACAACATATTCAAAAACATTAGGAAGATTGATGAAATAAGAAATGAGAAAACAGCTGCTCCTCACATCAAAAATCAAGATGGAATGAGAATGATTGGTCGGTTTAGATTTACTGTCTACAAACAGTGTGAACAAAACATACGTTACTTTCCTTAATTTAAGTTAAATTTTCATAAGTTACGTTACGTTACGTTCAATGTGAACTACCCATTAGACTGAAGAAAGACATTTCCTTTAGTTTAGCCAAACTAATCAAAATGAAATTTTGTAGAGAAAAAGTTTCAACTAAAAACCAAAGATGCTTTTATTTAAAAAAAGAAGCGGCGGCAACTAAGCCTCTTACCTGTGCTCTCTGATCCTGTTACATCAGGGCATGCCTGATATCGAAAAAGAAGCCGAGAATCTTCTGTACAAGAGTCGACACTCGAGATTGGATTTCGACATTCGGTAAGTCCTCGACTGTAAGAGAAGGTGAAAGTGCCATGAAATGGACAACCTTCCGGCTCGGCATTCGCTGAAAAATGTAACCCTTCTTTGATTAATCACAACATCTTGAAAGACTTTCAATCCAGTTAGCACATACCTCGAAACATTGAGAACAGCGTCGCATCCCCGTTGATCTTCCCACACAGTGTTTCTAAAGTAGGTTTATCAAAACTATCACAGTCAGCTGCAAAGAAAATCAAAAGTATTATTATATAGCAAAAACACAAACAAACAAGAATGCAATCAATCAGTGATTTTAACCACTTAAATGCTGTGATCATGAGGGTCATGCGACCCTATCACGGGGATGGCAAGGATGCACTTGATTTTTCCATTCAAGTCACAATGGAAATACAAAGAAACAGACGCCGTATTATTGGGTTTTGACCTTTTAATTGCTGAGCGAGCGAAGCAAGCGAAGCTTTAATACGCCCGTCGCATACGCCTGCCCAAAAGACCCCACTCCGATTTCTGACTGACGGCTGTTTCTCATCGAATATATATCCGATTGAGTTGAAATTTGGCACATAACTCAGAAACAACATAATCTCGGTACCCTGTAAAATTCAGCAAGTTTGGCCAAGTAGTTTTTACAATATAACAGTTTTAAGAAAATTTACCGATGACGCCATCGTGTGACAAAAAATTGAAACGTCACGCCACGTGCGCGTACAGTAAACGCTTAGATAAACGTCCAAAAAACACATTGTGATCAACATTGATGCCCACTCAGCCCACTCAAGCTCGCTCAGCTAACCACAAGAGACAGGGGTCGGCTTGTATTACTAGTAGTGTTATCTAGAAATCGGCGGCGCTTCCCTGCATTCCACATAGTGATACCACCAAGTACGCTCAACAAAAACCAACCCGCTGACCAGGACACTGGTTCTTAGCAGCGAGGACAGATGCTTTCTAATTATCAAGCTTTAAGTTTACTCACAGCCACGAATGTTCCCTTCAATGAAGCTTCATTGGTTAGAACAGTGGGCGGTACGAGTCAGAACTGAACATGATGATTCAGTGTGCTGTCTATCAAACTGCTCCCTGTCCACTGTCTCTTCAGCCTCTTAGATACCTTGCCCCCTGGCGGTCGCTAATCGTTGGTCGTTGGCCAACCGTGATTGGCCATTGACCATTGTCTGTCTTCGGACATCTGGTGTAGTGTGTGGCAGTGACCGACGGCGCTTTCTCACGGTATACCCACAGATTATACAGATAGGCAGGTCCACCTCATTTCCGTCATTTTCTTGATGCGCGGTTACGGTGGCGCCCTCAGGTGCTTAGATATGCACAACTACGTGTGAAATGTTCTTCATTTGGCATTTTTTTCAAGTAAATTATTAATAATAAATCGGACAATTTTTTTAACAATGTAATTTTAAAAAATTAATAAATTTCAGCTAATATTTGGTGGTTTTTATTTAAAATGTTTTCGAGTTTAGTCTACTAGCCACCAGGGAAATGCATAAAACCATGTTTCAACAATGGCGTCGACCTTGCTATCTGTATAATCTGTGGTTTACCTGTATGTACTTGTACATGTCACCAGTCTACCAAACGACATATCATTTTATTCACGTGGTATGTCACTTTTAAAAAAGCTACAAGTGAGTCTTGAAGATATTTGAAGGTAACTATAACATTTTTATAAATTCAGTAGTGATTGACAAGCTGTGACATTTTAACATCTACAAAACTTGTGCTAAATTAAAGAAGATTAAAAACATCCAATTCTAAGATAAAAAAAAGAGACGAAAAGACGTTTTCCATCGAAAACTATAATTAATCTTCTATTATAGCTGACAGTGATTTTAATCTTGTGCCAAGCATTCCAACCTGTCCAAGTGACATCATTTAACTAATTCAACCATGGAATTACCAACCGATTGAGCAAAACTTGCAACGTTGCACATTATTTCTGCATTTTCAAAATCGCACACAATGCAAAGTGACTGAATATTGAATGCAAATGAGCTCAAACAAACGATCTGCAAGTGGTTTATTAAATGAACACTCGAAATAAAATATGTCCAACACTTTGCATCAGCAATTACACTCAAACCACATTCACACTGAGTGCCATTTGCAGGCTTAGTGCTGCGTCATCAACAAATCCACGTTGCAAATGGTTTTGCCTGCAATTCGCAATTCGCATACCATTAGGCGTATTCTTCTTGAGTATCCGCCCGCCTCGCCTTAAGCACGACCAACTCAAGATGATCTGCTCGTGGCACAACTACAATTCATTAGCATACAAATTCCTCCACTAATCATGCTTGTAATCAATTAAACTTTTTAGCCTTGCCAAAAACACTGCCATTAAAGGGAGCAAATTAACCTGCCGAGTCTGTAAATGAGATTTCGGGGCCATTTTTGGTAGGAACCCCCCATCTTTATAGTCAGAATAAAGATGAGATCATGAGACTCAATTAGTCAATGAATCAGGAACAAAGTTACAACACAAAACTCAAGTTAATTAATGACTAAAATTCATGATTTCCTTGAATTTGCATGTATTTAATATAAATTTACATGTATTCGTTAAATTTGCAAGGATTTACCGTGTTCCCTCGGAAAGAACGGCATCGACCAGGGTGCCGGAAAATTTGAATTTTCCGGCATGCCGGATAAAGTGGGTATTACGTTTTACAGCACCGATTCAATTTTTACGGCATGCCGTAAAATTGACCAGATGTCTGATTTTTAAAATCTGGTCAAACTCGGTTTTCCCTGCATGCCGTTCTTTCTGAGGGAATACGGTATTGAATCTTGTATAGATTTAGCTTGTAGTGCCACAGCAAATAAATCACCCGGAGTTTTTTTTTGTGATTTTTATGATTTGTTATTCAATACTCACCACCCTTTTCTCTTATTTTAATTATCTCTTACTTTTGGATGTTGGGAAAAAGCCGCGCATATCACATTACCTTTAATATTAAACGCCTTACAAAAGAATGAGCTTGCTTTTCTGACAAATGACAAGATGATACTCTGGATAATTAATATGCAGAAAAATGTGAAAACTTTTCCCATAAAATCGTAAAGGAGAGGATAGAAAGACCCGAAGCGTGAACTTTAATGAAATGTCTCTATTTCATCTTATTCATGTCTTTTTTGCAACTTTTGGAAGATTAAGAATTAATGTTTGTTCGTTTGCTTTGCATGGCTTAATCTTCCATTGATTTTTTGGAAAATTTCATAAATTAACTTTTCATCCACCGTTAAACGCTCCTCTCATTTTTATTGATTTCTTCGCCATCAAGAGTTTAACATTTTCCATCGCCGATAATAGCCATTACGCAATTTGTACAAGGAACCTCTACTATCTGGGAAAATTAGCATGCCATCCTAATTCCTAACCTATAGCTTTTTTTTGTTTGGATTATTTTCATAATAATTACTTTTTAACTGTGCTGCTCACTCATACAGTGATGCTGCACTGCAATGCGTGTTAATTCGTCGTTCTCGTTTACATTTATTTGATATATACTAATAAATTTTATAACTATTGAATTAAAAACAAGAGTTTCTTAGAAAACAGTTGATGCTCTACAACTTTCTAATTGAAAACTTTTTTTTATCTCGTATGATAAAAAATTTAAAATATGGTTGACCTTGAACCCAAGGTCAAAAAAAACTTTTACTAGCACCATTAAAATCCCCATCCACTACTTCATATTCAACAACATTAACAAATTGATGCTATCTTTAATCCTTCCAAAGATATTCGACCAAAAACACTTTGAAGCCGGCAAAGTTTCGACAAAACAACGTTTTCCCCCCATTCCACTCAAAACAATCCAACTTTCTTCTGTAACCACCCGAATTAACTAGATCAAGATCCACAACAACACCCCAAAACTACCCTCCTAAACCTTAATCTCTCTCTCTCTCTCTCTCATGACTCAACTTACAAGCAGACAATCTGCCTCCTGCTCCATTTAATGCCAAAACCTGCACCTTAAAAATGAAACAACTTGTCTTCAACTTCATAAAATGCACTTATCAGCTCACTGAAGTCACATCCAGCAAAGCTCCACCAGCAGACATGTGTCATAGAGCAAGCCTACAACCCTGCAAAGCCATCCTATTCCAGTGTGTGACTATGTTTTTCACCTCATTTAAGTTAAGAGCTATGGTATCTCTACCTCATCTGAGAAGTGGCTGCGATTCGAGGGGACGCGAAGCCCCATTGAGCAATGCCACAAGTCCGTTTGCCTTCACTAGACTTTCAGCATCAACCACTCCCACCCCACTCCTCCCTTCAGACCTATTGCAAAAAAGAAGGGAGAGGACTACATATATACATTGATTGAAAGGCCCTTATGTCGACGCCTTCACGCGTTCAATGCACAGTGCCATCAAGCAGGTGGCAGGCCTCTCATGGAAACTCACACACACCATGAATCATGAATAAGGAATGAAGTAAAAGAGCTTGTGAAATGAGACCAACTTGCAGCCGGTTTAACTTTTGCGCATCTTGATAACACGATAAGAGCCAGATGAGCCATGTTGTCATTAATCGCATTAATCTTTCAATCATATCCTTTTAGAGTCATCAAATTTGTATATTTTATCTGCAGACAACTGCATGGCAACTCGACTCGGGTTTGAATATTTCACCAGCAAAGCGATGGGCAACTTGTGCGCTGTAAAATGCACATCGTCCAGACAAACCCGAAAGAGTTGATGAAAATTTAAGAGGAAGAGAAAGAGTGAAGAAACATTAGTTTCATTAACTCCGAACACCGGATGGATGGGTTGGTGGAGAGCGGTAAACAACATTAAAGGACAAGTGCACTGTTAATCTTGCTTCCACTAATGCGTGCACTCACCGTTCGAGTCGTAAACGGTTTATTACAACTTAAAAAATTTTAACCCGTGGAATCCCGTTAACCCGTAGAATCCCGTTAACTCGTAGAATACCGTAAACCCGTTAACCTGTGGAATACCGTTAAATCCCAACTGAAATTCTGTTAAATCCCAGCTGAAATCCAGTTAAGTCCCAGCTGAAATTCCGTTAAATCCCAATGGAATCCCATTAAATCCCAGCTGAAATCCCATTAAATCCCAGCTAAAATCCCGTTAAATCCGAGCTGAAATCCTGTTAAGTCCCAGCTAAAATTCCGTTTAATCCCAATGGAATCCCGTTAAATCCCAGCTGAAATCCTGTTAAATCCCAGCTAAAATCCAGTTAAGTCCTAGCTGAAATTCCATTAAATCCCAATGGAATCCCGTTAAATCCCAGCTGAAATCCCATTAAATCCCAGCTGAAATCCCGTTAAATCCCCGCTGAAATCCAGTTAAGTCCCAGCTGAAATCCCGTTAAATCCCAGCTGAAATTCCGTTAAAACCCAGCTGAAATCCCATTAAATTCCAGCTGAAATCCCGTTAAATCCCAATGGAATCCCGTTAAATCCCAGCTAAAATCCTGCTAAATCCCAGCTAAAATCCCATTAAATCAAATTAACCTGTGGAATCCCGCTAAATCCCGTTAAAACATGTGCAACCACAAAGTGATGCACCAATATTAACTAAAACAAAGAAAACCGATGCGCCATCTACTGTGTGTTAAGTTTATTACTAAAGTGCTTCGGATACCATCAGCAAATTATAGTATGATTTTCATTTCTAAGGAAATATTCAGAGAAATATTTATTCCCCAAAGAAGAAGTGGTTTGGTCTGTGTTGCAATCTTCAGACCCGATCTCTCACATCATATTTTGTCAGATCTAGCTGCCAATCTCGCCTTCCAGCTACTGTCCACCTACAGTAAACACGCAGGACCGTACTGCGATGATATTTTGACATCTGAAAAACGTCATTACTTATAAATTGTAACAAAGCTAAATTTCAAAAATGGAAAAAAAAAAATGACTTAACTTTTATACAAGAAAAATAGTTTTTTTTTTAAAAAAAACGAAAAATTTTGTTTTAGAAATCAAAATTTATTAAAATTCATCCCAATTAATGCAAATGCAATTCATACACTAATGATGGGATTTTTTTTCCGAATTTTACTTCCGGATGTGAAAAAAAGCAGGAAAAAAAAATAGCAAACCCTCAAATACACTTGAGTTTGCATCCATAATGAGAAGAAACGGTAATCCAAGTAATTAATTAATGCGTAATTACTTTAATTTCCGAAATGTTAAGAGTAAATTACAGGAAATGCGAGCCGTGAGGTGCAAATGTCAGCGAACGTCTTTAGTACCACGTGTGCATCTCGCTCTTCAAAATCCCAAAGCGGGACAATATTAAAACGAATCGTATGCTGTCTAGTGGCAAAGGATGAAGCTTTTAAACAGTAACAGTAATGACGCACGTCCCATCAACAAGACGAATCAAAATTAGCTCATCTATAATTTACTAGAAAACAACTACCAAATAAATTTTTAAAAAGTTTATTTACTTAATTTTTTCATTTTCTAGCGAGTAGTTTTTAAGTTTGTAGCATGCCAATTGTTGACACGAAATCACATTAAATACGAAAAAGCCTTAATTTTTCCTTTCTCGTGACAACTTTTTTAAAAAGTTCGTAGAATTAAAAAAAAATTCGGAAATTAAAACTGCACAGTGAGATGCGCAGAGTACTTAAATTTTGAAACAGTGACATCTATCTTGAAAACGATAGACTGGGCATGTCTCGACTCCAAACTGAGGTTTTAGCAAATAAAACCTGCCAAATTTCTAGTTAAGGACATCATTTACACATCCTAACACGATTCTATGCATGAAAATAGGTAAGAATTGTGAAAAATGACGACAAATCACGGATGCGGACACCAGTGAACATCGTGACCGCGGAACACGCACCTATGACGGCCACGATGTTCGCAGACATCCGTCAAATTGGTTTGTCATTATTTTTCACAATTTTAACTATTTTTAAGCTGGATTCTCACAGCCAAAATAAAATAGACAATTTGTAATCTAAATCAAATGTTCATTCAATGTTCCAAGCAGTTGGAACAATTAAAATCACCTCAAAAAAGTACCCTAACACTAACTTAAACATGAGACAAACACTAGCTAGCAGCCATCTTGGCTTGCTTGGAGAACAGCTGCGTGAGTTGTGAGATGTGATGTCATAGACTCAGAGCTGCATGATGGCACTGCTTCTTGAACTATGAAGCAATGCCATCTATTAACAAAACATAAAGCTAACACATTAGCAAACAGTAAATGAAATACAATTGATGCATTACAAATATAACTATGCATGAACAAATAATACTCGGTCACATAACGCATTCTAAATACCAACATGTTGTTTATAGATGTAGTAGCGCAAAAATAGCGCGCTAAAGTAGTGGCGCTAGATGCAAATCCAATAGCACTGCTACTGTACTGTTTGTACAAAGTAGGGAAATAGCAATAGCTACGCTACTGGTAACGCCGCTGAAAGGAGCAACAGCGCTGCATCCCTGAACATACCTAACAAATCCAACCAAAAAGCACATTAGTGCTAATTACGTGATGGCAACTAATCCTCTAAAGGCTCATTCACAATGGACGCAAGCGCGTTCACAATGAGCTAAAATTTTGCATGCAAACTGCATGCATGTCAGTTGCATGCATAGTTTGCAGTGGTTTGCATGCAAAAGCTATACTTCAATAATTTAAAGTTTTGCGAGCTTTTTCAAACGTGGAATGTGACGTATGATGCATAGCCAATCAAAACGATTATCTTATAATTTCTCCCAGCCAATCACAGCCTTCGAATCACTTGTTGAGCCATTTTGCATCAGCAGGTGCAAAGTCATTCTACTTCCTAGTGACTGAGCATGCTCAGTGGACTTAAAATGTGATATAGTTCAGAACGATGTTCACAATGATGTAAACAACTTTCCTACAAAAAAAACAAACGAGTCGATTGTTGCATGCAACAATTGACTCGTGGCATGAAAGCTATTGTGAATGAGCCTTAATCCTGACTGTATGAATCCCTTAAAATCCTAGAATTCATACTAAAATAATATGAATTTTATAATAAATTGTTCATTTGTTCCAACTTTTCTACCTCTTTTTTTCATTCAATATTGATTTTCAGTTACCTAGAGTAAAAATGAGCAAAACTTCATTCCAAAAAATATATTTCATTACTTCATATTAACAAAAAAGAAGAAAAAAACAACAAAAAATCCAATAAACTCATTTCTTGACAATTTTTTATATCATCCATTTTCAATTATTTCTTGCTTGATCTAACCCTAAAACTCAGATTAAAGTGATATATCTTGGTAACCAATAAAAAATATTGAAACTAGACTTGGCAAACCATAAAAGCTTATTTTATCTCTGAACATCAAACATAACAACTAACTTACTGTTGGATTAAGCATTAAATTAAACCGAACAGAAAACTTTTAATAGCTTATGTGGTGATGGAGAACATTTGTATAACCATCAAAATTGTGCAATTGAAGATTGAAGTGATAGCAACACAAACATGATTGAGCTTCCAGTGAAATGAAAAGCTTTGCATATTTGTAATTACCAAGATACTTCCAAAGGATCTAAAAGCTTAGCTCACAGATGAAATTCAACCTGCAATTAGCCACTGAGTAAACACATTAATTTACATTAATAATGTTTAATGAATTAAGCAGCTATAGTTCCAACAAATATTAAGTCTTTTTCAAGTCTAATGGTTAGTTCACATTGAACGTATAATGTAATGTAACTTACAAAATTTTAATTTAACTTAAGGAAAGTAACGTATGGTTTTTGATCACGCCGTTTGTATACAGTAAATGTAAACCAACTTACCGATCAATCTCACTAGGTGCGTTCAATTTCATCTAGAGAAATTAACTTAGTTGACTTAACTGATGAGTTGACTTAAACTCATTACATGTGACATTTTGGACGTCATAGTTATGGCAAATGACATGCTTAAAACAATTAAGCTCAGTTAAGTTGCGTTCAATATTGCCAAAATAAAATTCTCAACTGTAAAGTTGACTTAAAGTGGCAGGATATGATGTATTTGACTTCATATTCATCTGAAACCTCCTACTTTAGACATCTTTACTTAAGTTGTATGGATTTTAGACAGAAAACTGCTATAATCCATTATACATCTATAAATTTTAGCAGTTTTCTGTCTATTCATTAGCAGCAGTCTTTGTCTTACATTTAGAACTGCCAATATCGTACACAAAAATAAACTTTGTTTCCAAAACATTACAAGAAACTCTCATTGGCTAGAGCCTTTTCCCGGCAATTGTTCAATGCTCTTAAAAAAATAATTCGAGAAATGACCATAAAAGGGCATAAACGAACATAAACAAACAGAAACGAACAAAAACGAACAGAAACTACCAGAAACGAACAAAAAACTACCATAAATATGACCATATATGCTCATGTATGTCCATATATACTTGTATTAATGTGCGAGCAAACAGGCTCCAGCCAATGGGAGTTTCTCACAATGTTTTGGAAACGGAGTTTAGTCACCTTGATTTTAAATGGAACCAGTATAAGCCCGTTCAAAAACTCCAGCACGATTCGTGCTATGAGTCATGGGACAAAATTTTCGTGCCAGTTTGGTCACGTGACTTGTGTTCCATCTAAGCTGTTTAAACGAAAAAAACAGCACGACCTCTCACACCATGTGTTAAGAGAGATTCTTGGCTGTTTCAGCATTTCATGCCAACTTAAGCAGCCATCTTGGAAAACCATAGACCGAGAGAATGTAAGTTGGCATTTTTAGCCAAAATTACTACTTTCTAACCTTTATTTCTAATTTTTTGCATAGAACTTCTTCTTCCACATTTTCTGCTAAAATGTAATGAGCAATAAAAACTGTTTGATAAAATTCTTGAAGTTCGCTTTTCCGGACAACCATTTTGATTTACTACAATAACAACCAGGTTAAGATCTTAATTGTGTATTTCTAAAGTGAATCTTAATCCGGATCTTGTTTGTAGTCACATGATTACATTTCATCATACTCGTGTTCACACTCATGTTAAACATAGCAGGAGCGCATTCAAATACTTAGAACAAGTTTATCAGTTTAGGACTCGTGCTCGTTTTGCACAAAATGAGCACAAAAAGTTTCTCAATGTGCCAAGTGTTTAGGTTCTTAAGTGACTTGACTTAAGCTATTAAAAAGTGCCTAAAATTGAAACACCTAGATCTGCAGTACCCGCAATTTCTCATTCTATCTCGTTTTTCATGCGAGAAGCAGCTGTCTTCTCATTGGTTGCGTAATTTCCTAAGTTACATTACTACCTACTTCAAAATCAATTTTGTTACAGATACTTAAGTTTACTTCTTTGATTTTAAACCTACCATGTATTGCGCATCCATCTTGCGTTACTTTACGGAGTGGTGTGAATACTAATGTGAACTAACCATTAGACAGAACAAAATTATTCAAATAATGCTAACAGAGAATCAAAATTTACCTAAGAAATTAAATTAAACATCATGCTTTAATACCAATTACATTTTTTAGAAAATGTCCCAAACCAGCACTTAAAAAATTCTAAATTGAAATAAAATAACATTTGTTTGCATAACATAGTTGATATTCCCTTCTCTCTTCAACAATAATTCTATTATTCTAACTTTCACTTAAAATTAACATGGTAAATATCATTAAGAATGCAAATAGACAAAAGAAAATTACTTTTTCCATATAATAGTGCCACAGTGCTTCTCCTGCCTGACTTTAAAACTCCACTATACACATAAAACTCTTCTAGAATTTCCAATTCATGTAATATGTTCTGAAAGCCTTACAAAAATCCCCTCCTATGTCTCCTCTATGCTAATAAATGACTCCAAATGATTACCAGTTAAAACATAAAACCGATTTTCCAAAAGTGACCACAAAATTGAGCAAAAAACATTAAAGTTGTTGGACTCACTTAAAAATAAAACCAAATTTAAAGACTTCTAAAAAGAAACTGCATAATGAGACCAAGGCAACTGCAATAGTTTGCTTGAATAAATTAGTCACTGATTGTGCATATTAAGACTTGCACTTATGAGTTTCAAAAGAAAGTAGAAAAATTTATTGAAACTACACACGAATGTTTGACCCAGGATGAAGTAGAAGCGATTGAAAAGTCAACCAGGGGCAAGCAGACAATAACATCTGGTTTCAAGAAAGGAAAAAACGACTAACAGCATCTAAATGTTTAAGAAGCTGTGAAAGCTTGTTAAAGACAACGCTCTATGCTGGGGTCATGAAAGACTTGCCAGCATTAGTTTATGGCAGAAGAATGGAAGATGTGGCCGTAGCAGAATATTTAAGAACGATGGAAAGTAGTGGAAAGAGGGTTGTTGCTGCGGTATGTGGGTTATATGTACATCCCACAGTGTCATACTTGGCAGCAACACCTGACAGAACTGTTGAAGACCTGGAGGAAGATCCAACTGAAGGTATATTAGAAGTTAAATGCCCTAAATCTATGGATAAGAAAACAATCATCGCAGCTTGTAAAACAAAAACTTTTTGTTTGGAAATGACAAATAGTAAAGCCTGTCTAAAACACAACAAAACAAGTACTATTTCCAAATTCAGTGTCAACTTGCTGTGACTCAGAGACAATGGTGTGACTTTGTGGTATATACAGAAGTTGACATTCACATTGATAAGAATTTGGTTTAACCCTTAGATGGGCAACCTATGACACAATTGTGTTCAGCTCTTTTCTTGAATAGGAAAATTTTTTTTGGCTTATCTTATGAAGCTGAAATTTTCTGACTTTGTTCAAATACTAATAAACTTTATATAAAAAAAAATTTGAAGTATTTGCTTTGATATTTATTAAAATAATTGATCGGCAAATTTTAGCCCCTTAAAACTCCAGCAGAAAAAAAAAGCCGGCTTCACTGCATATTGGTTAAAGCGCTTCTGTTTAGGGTTACTAGCAGACGATCACATTGAAAAAAGATTGTGAAGCAGGAAAGCCAAGTAAAGATGAAACTCTGTGCGCATGTGCAGTGGCCGTTTTTGGAAAAAACTAGCGCCAACAGCGGCAGTTTTTTCAACCAAATGCAACAGCGCTTTAACTACTTGACCCGAAATATGAACATGATTGTGTTTATGGGTTATCCACTAATGTTGTTTTTAAAGCTTGCATACCCAGGCTTTTGGGCAGGGCCGGATTTCTGCCTACGCTACAAGGCCCCGGCCTAGGGGCCCAGTCAGCCTAGGGGCCCCGGTGGTCTATAATTCTATAAATTTTATAGAATAACGTAACTATAGTAACATAGATTGTATTATTCTGATGTTTATTAAAGCCATTAAAGTCGATTAAAAATTATATGTTCTATACTAGTGCATTTAATTTGCTAAATTTTCAAAATAGCTTCGAGATGGTGGGGGGCCCAAATGTCAAGTGCCTAGGGGCCCTGGGTCTCTAAGTCCGGGCCTGCTTTTGGGAAGGTACACTTCTAAAGTTAAACTATTTTCTAAAACATGCTCTGGTTCCTGAGCCAATTTTAAGGAGGATTCAAAATGGTTCATTGTTGTATTGCAATGAAAAGTATGTTGGATCTAAAAAAGATAAATGAGTAATAAAATAAAAATAAAAATAAATAAAATAATTTTGTTATTCTTTTATTTGTCGTATACCAGGTTAGACTTAAAGGAATGACAGTGCTTAAAATTCGATAAATTTTAACTCGTCTTATTATGCGCTCAATGTCAATGCGAACGAATGCAATTTTTCTGGTTTTTGCCACATCTTGTTCCGCATCTGTCCAGATACCTTTTCGTAAAATTTTGGAGGAATATTTAAAGTTACTCCATCAGGCAATACATCATGTCAACCATCAGTGAGTCTCCTTTACTGAGCAATGTTAAGAATCCAGAGTCCACCACTACTTTTTTGTCAGAAGTAGAACCACTAAACATATCTGATACGAAACATGTTGTGCCATTTGGCGTAGAACAAATCAAAAATTTTAATGTATTTCCATGTTTATAATTAGAAAAGGTCTCCCCTTGAGATTTCAGTAATGATGGAGTCTGGATTTTAATTTCCGAGCAATCAATCACTAAGCTTGTTTTTGGATAGT
>JH431721.1:107523-120572 GCA_000239455.1 Strigamia maritima | reverse complement strand
ATAATTCTATAAATTTTATAGAATAACGTAACTATAGTAACATAGATTGTATTATTCTGATGTTTATTAAAGCCATTAAAGTCGATTAAAAATTATATGTTCTATACTAGTGCATTTAATTTGCTAAATTTTCAAAATAGCTTCGAGATGGTGGGGGGCCCAAATGTCAAGTGCCTAGGGGCCCTGGGTCTCTAAGTCTGGGCCTGCTTTTGGGAAGGTACACTTCTAAAGTTAAACTATTTTCTAAAACATGCTCTGGTTCCTGAGCCAATTTTAAGGAGGATTCAAAATGGTTCATTGTTGTATTGCAATGAAAAGTATGTTGGATCTAAAAAAGATAAATGAGTAATAAAATAAAAATAAAAATAAATAAAATAATTTTGTTATTCTTTTATTTGTCGTATACCAGGTTTGAAATTACACAACAATGCACTGTCTCGTAGACTTAAAGGAATGACAGTGCTTAAAATTCGATAATTTTTAACTCGTCTTATTATGCGCTCAATGTCAACGCGAACAGATGCAATTTTTCTGGTTTTTGCCACATCTTGTTCCGCATCTGTCCAGATACCTTTTCGTAAAATTTTGGAGGAATATTTAAAGTTACTCCATCAGGCAATACATCATGTCAACCATCAGTGAGTCTCCTTTACTGAGCAATGTTAAGAATCCAGAGTCCACCACTACTTTTTTGTCAGAAGTAGAACCACTAAACATGTCTGATACGAAACATGTTGTGCCATTTGGCGTAGAACAAATCAAAAATTTTAATGTATTTCCATGTTTATAATTAGAAAAGGTCTCCCCTTGAGATTTCAGTAATGATGGAGTCTGGATTTTAATTTCCGAGCAATCAATCACTAAGCTTGTTTTTGGATAGTTTGTTTATCATTACCTTTTCCAACTGCTGTTGGTTTTAAATATCTCTTTTTGGAGTGCAATAAAGGTTTAAAATCTTGCTTATCGAAATGAGCAGATCAAACGAATGAACTCTTTGTTATTTTAAAAAGTGGGCCAACGTCTCGACGAATTTTAACAATTCACTTATGTCTTCTAACTTTATCTATAGGAATGCTGTGCCATGTAGTTCCTTTTGGTGCCTTTTGAAAGTATAATTTCCACATTTGGGAACATAGCAGTGACTATTACTCATTTCTTAGGGTAATTTTACACTGATAAAAGTCGCAAAAACAATTAGAATTCAGAATAATTAAAATTCGTAACGTATTGTAGAATTGTTTATCAGGGAATAACGCTTTAACTTTTTGGCACCAGGTGGCGCTAAAGTGTCGTGGAAATCGTGTATTGCATTCAAGTGCTGTCAAAATGCTACAAGACAGATTAGATTCAATGTACTCCTATTAAAAATAACCCAACCCCCACACTATAGCCGCCGCCCGATACCTTGATGCTAAAATTGAACTGCGCATCGTCTTCTGCCCACAACGATCACAACTGCTACGCAAAACATAGTCCCTGCTCGTTATTGTAAATCAAACCATAATAAACATATACCGTATTCTCTCAGAAACAACAGCATACAGGTAATTACGAGTCTGACCAGTTTTTGACAAAGAAACAACTGGTCAATTAATATCAAATGGATAAAATGAATTATCCGGCACCCTGGTCTGACTCGCCACTATTCGGCATCCCGGTCTTTCCAAGGGAATACGGTATTTTTTTTATATTTTAAATGACAACATTATGAAATTCTCAAATTCGTGTATGTGGCTGAAGTTGATAAATCCAGCATTGCACCTATACTACTGCCAAAATCAACTTATTGAAAGCTATTGCCACCACCACTTTCAATAAATGACTTAAAAACAATTGGAAGTGGTCAATCAAGCAATAATGGACTCATATTGGAACTGCTGTCCATTTTGATTAATGAACTCCCCAAGTTGTTTAGACATCTTTGAGTCATTAAAAAGTTATATAACATTGATCTTGTTTCAATCCTCCCAAAAATTAAGAAATGTTTACTTACTTTCCTTGTATTGCAGAACGTTGATGTGTTTTTGAAGAATAACGACACAGCGATAACATCTTTCATGGCTGCAAAAAAAAAAAAAAAAAAAAAAAAAAAAATTAGAAATAAATAAGTTAGCAACTAAATGATTTCCAACTTGATGGGGCATATAGAGAAAGAACGAGAAAAAGAAACGAAATAATAAAAATAAAATACAACTTTTCTCAGCACTTGCATGAAATTAATGGCTTTTTTATCTCGCACTGTGGCCAAGTATAACTCAAAGCAATTTATTAGTTTCACACGCAGCTTTCAATTTATGTGGACTCAACACGAAACTTATACACGAGAAAATTCATGTTCAACCGTATAAGACTACATCCTCATCCTTTTACTGATTCTCTACAAACAGATAAATAAATAAAAAAAATAACAAAAATTACACACATATACAACATGTTAAGTGGGCCTCTATTCCATTAGGCTGTGTAGGAAAACACATTATAATAAACAAACACATAAAACATCGTAATTCCTTTCACTTGCGCTACTAAATTATACACTCATCCCCAATCCGTAGCCAGGTGAATATACAGTAATGCTGCTATATACTCCACCCGGCCCGAAAATAGAGCCCAACTTGAAGACTGGACTGAAAAAATGACATCATTTGTAGTGTTGGTATGTATAATTATACCGTATATTACCCCGAAAACAGCGGCATGCCGGATCATGGCGAGTCCGACCAGGATGCCGGATAAAACGGGTTAAAAACCATTTAAAAAAATGTTTTTGGATAGTTTTTTGACTGTTTTGAATGTTTCAAAAAAAGCCAAAAACAGTCTCAAAAAAACCATTCGAAATTTTCGGCATGCTGGTTAAAGTATCAGACATTCAATTTCTGAAATCTGGTCGGCCTCGCATTATCCAGCATGCCACCGTTTTCGAGATATTACGGATGCGGTATGTAAGATACGTGTGTGGGTTAGCGTTTAGTAGCTGACTAGTTTATTCAAATTTAGTAGTCCCGCACTTGGCTACTTTTAAGTGCCACCTGTGTGGCTACAATCAATCACCTTATTTTTTTTATACACAATATACACTAAGCGGGTTCGAAAATGATTTTGCACTGAACAACCAGTGCAACTGATAGTGTAAATGTCAAGTTGCACGACTGACTTTTTCAGTTAAAATGTTGCATAAGCATTTACACTGGAATTTACACTGGAATTTACACATAATTCACACAAATATGGCTGCCGTAATAAACAAACAAGCTGTACGGAGCAGTTGTTTTCCAGCAAGCACATCATTCTTGCCTGCTTTTCTTTTACAAAAAAGTAACATTAGATAGTAACAATTAGTAACAAATAGAAACAATAGTAACAATTTTGAGAATCATGCACATTGTAACTACTTACATTCGAAGCGAGGATTCAAGATGGCGGCAAATACAACACTTTAAATGTCAAATTCCGTTGCACGTGCATTTTCGTCGTGCAAATTTTGCACGACAAAAATAGGTCGTTTCCGTTTAAGACGGTTGAACGACGTTTACACGAATTAATTCGTGTAAACAACGTGCAAATTAAAATTTAAAAGAGTGAAAACGTGGTTACACTCGTTTAAATGACTTTTCGAACCCGCCTAGTGTGTTTATTTAATTACAGATAATTCCAAAACACAAAATGTCATCAAAATTCTGATGGTACATTAGGAAGTGTATACGTCTGAGATTGTTTTGCTATGTGTATACGGAAATATATTTAACTATCAACGTTACAGTATTTATAGTTCATGTTTTAATTCCAGTTAGCAGTCTCTGTTTGATTGTTCAGATGAATGGGTCTGCTGATGAGATCTTCGATAATCGAAAGCATAGTGTGATTTGTTGATGTGTCCGTACAATCGCCGTTAAAAACAAACTTTACTATATCAACTTTGTTTTGCACACTAAAACTAAACTGACATTAATTGTTAAATCAAATTAAAAACTTTTAGTTATAATAATGTCACAACAGCAACACATTGGGCATCTGGCAAACTTTAAGTTAAATTGTCCTCACTTTATGACACTCAATGTTCCACACAATATCAGTTTAATCCATTAAGTAGAAGTTTTAAGACAACTTTACACATGTTGCCTTCTCACAAGTGATTCAAAGCTATGCAGGAAAGCCCTATAAGTTGTCTTTAATTTGAGAACACTAAACTAAAAGATTAATAAATGTATAACTCGATTTGCCATGTAACCCAATAGTTTTTATTACATGTCTAAGCCTTTAAATACCCCACATAAGTTTGTCTGATGCACTAAACACAACACATAAAATGAGAACCAATTTGGCCAAAAGATAAAAGCCAAACAAAAGAATCCATTAAAAACACAATGAACACAATTAATCAGTTAGACAGACCTAAACCAATTTCACAAGAACAGCATATATACTTTCTCCCATCAGCAGGAGGCAAGAAGACTGGCAAGCTAAATCTGAATCCAACATATAAAAGAGTTTAAAGCCTTGCAGCTACAATTTAAGACTTACTGCACTTGACAAATCCCACAAAATCTCAATCAATGAACAATGTTTTTCTCCTTCTACTATACAGATTGCCTAATTCCAACTAGAAAAATAAATTTCTTCTTCCTCCAATGTGCACTCAGCATTTCTAAGCCTCATTGAGCTTATTATCACAACTGCTACATTTTTGGGCAAAGTGATAAATTTCTCCACACTTGGGAAGCAAAGTGGATGCAAATGAATCCCAAATCCCATATTATACTGAGTGAAATATGAGCCCCCCCCCCTCCCCCTACCCTCCTTAACCAAAAAAGAAAAAAAAAAGAAAAGAAGCTGAAATCTTTAAAAAATCTTTTTATTAGATTCACCAGCAATTGTATCTTATGAAAAAAAAATAGCATGTTAAATTGATATTTGTATTATCAGTATAGTTGCAATTGGGAAAATGGTCTTTTCGTTCGGATCGTTCGACGACATTTATTTCCCAAGAGAGAACGAAGCAAGAAAAAATATTTCATTTCCCATTTATTCCATCATGTATACGGCAACCGAAATAGAAATTAATCGACCAAGGATTAGACACCCATTGCCAATTATTAAAATAGAAAACTTCTGCCCCCCCACCCCCCTGTCGATTGCAATTCGATTAGAATTACCAAGTTAACTCAATGTTAAATATTTATTAGTTTCCATTATACCTCCAAAACCCAGGCAACAAAATCTCAATTTTCTATATTGAATTGAAAATTATAACTTACTATAGGGATAACCCGTCAAAAATGACGGTATTTTTTATATTTATAAATTGAGTATTTAAAGGTCAAGTGCAGTCTAAAATTTAATTTTAATGTGCGAAAGAGCGTTAACAATAACATACATTTCATTTTTTTAAATATTTTATTGTTGCATATTTATTATTATATAACAATTCTAATATTCCTTCTCCACAATGCAAAGCATCACGGTCAAATGACGTTCCCAATCCTAAAATTCAAATGATCCAGAACTAGTTCTCAGGTTTGGTCAAATTTCAACTCTCTGAGCATGCGCATATTCATGCGCATGCTCAGATGGTTATTTTGTTAACAATCAGAACTGGTGACGTCATTCAATCCTTGCTCGACCATGATGCATTGCATGACAAACAAGAGGTGCCAACTAGACATTGTTTTGTTTATAAAATAATAAATATTCAACAATAAAATATTTAAAAAAATAGAATAGATGTTATTGCTAACACTCTTTCACGTATTAAAATTAAATTTTAGATTGCACTTGACCTTTAAGATTTCTAGGCAATGAAAAGTCAAAATTCTAATGGTAAAAATGCTAAAAAAAGTGTAGGTACTAAAATGATTGTGGCGCCCTCTAGCCTAGTGGTTAGTTCACATTGGTGTTCACATCACTCCGTAACGTAACGCAAGATTGGTGCGCTGTGCATTATGGGTTTCAAATCAAACATAAACTTAAGTTCCTACTTCAAAATAGATTTTGATGTAGGAAGTAACGTCCCATGAAACAAGAAAATGTCTAAACAACATTCAGAAAATATTTTTTAAAAACATTAGAAATGTTGCTTCAATATAAGAATGTCATTTTTTAATCAACATTTTTTCAACATTCAAACACAACAAAATGTTGATTAAACGAATGTTGTATATCAACAATCATTAATTTAAATGTTGTATCGAAATGTTGATACAACATCTAATGAATGTGACATATTAACAACCCATATTCAACTGTTTAATTGTTGCTTCAGAACGTTGATTTAACATCTAATAGATGTTGAACACAACATTCAAACATCCGATCGCCGTTCAAAAATGTTGATTCAACATTGGCTTGTTTCTAAGAAATTACAGCAACCAATGAGAATGCTTCTCACGTAAAAAACGAGATGGAATAAGAAATTGCGTGACTGGTCAGTTTACATTTACTGTTACTTTCCTTAAGTTAATTTAAATTTTTGTAAGTTACGTTACGTTCAATGTGAACTAACCATTGCAGACATACAGTATACGGTAAGTATTATATTTGGATTAAGAAATCTGGAAGACTTGTCCACAACTTCTTGTATTTCCAAGATATTGTCAAACTGAATAATGTGCTTTTAGGAAAAGTTTGTTGGTTCTAATATCTTTAAAAAAAATTGATCCTACCAGACAATTTGACATTTTAAGCTTTAGATAAGACTAAAGACTTGCACACCTCATGTGAAATCCAGTTTAAACCTGCCACTCCATAAAAAAGAAAAAAGAACCTAATTTCATTGCTAAGTGATAAAATTAGATTGGTCAAATTAAAAGAAAAACTTCCAACCAATGTCCATCTTTTGACCCAGCAGTATTCTTATAACACTTGTTTATATACTCTCATTATATATCTCACCTTTCTCTGCTTTCTGTTAAAAACTTGTCTCCATCCACTTGCAAGCATCTGCCTTTAAGTGAAATACTCTCCGTTGTGATTTGAATTTTCTGTTCCCCACTTTGGAACCACAATCCAGTCCACTGTTCTGGAAATCTGCATGCTCCTAAAACACAAAACATTAAAAAAAGTCATTATAATATCTTTCAATTTGACATTAACATTACTAATTAAAAACAAAAATTAAAAACAATCAACAAGCCCTCTTTTGGTGTCAGTTTAACATCAAACTAGTAAAAATAAAAAACATTAAGTTTTAAACATGTTAAAGAACATGTGGTTAATTCATGTAGTAATTATGCATGCTAATATTAATATCCAGCCAAAATCAAAATTTCTAGTATGTTTATCATGCACACTGTAACCAAACTCAGGAAGCTTCCTTACAATACAGGAAATTACAATACCTAAAGGTGAAAAGCTATAGTAATGGAACTTCAAATATTACAATAGAATAATTAATGATAAAATGTCGTGATAAAGCCTTGGTGCTTTAGATTTATCAAATATGCCATAATAATGGCATATTACCATTTTTGTTAAACCAGAGTGAATGAAACCAACCAATCAACAACTAAAAAATGTGCTCAATATAGATTAAAATATATCACTTAGTTGCAAAATAAACATTTTCCAAAACATGCTCTTGCATATTAAATTATGCATTATAATTACCCAAGTTTATATTGATTTTATAAATGTATATATTTTGTAGAATTTGTGAAATTTGTTTTCCATGATTTTATAAAATTCAGAAAAAATATCTTCCAACTTTTAATTATTTAATTATTTCTTCAATCCCACCCTTCCTTCCCCAAACTGCATTTTGAAAGCATCATCTTAATCCCCCTTCCCATCTCTCTCCATAGTTTAGCTGTAGGAAGATGAAAGAGGTGGCAACATGATCAGCAAATAAAGGATGCCAACATTTTAATTACTTTGTGCCTGTCAAGTCGGCGGTTTGCCTGGCGTCTGAGTGACAGACTAATCCAAAAGATTTTTAACATGTTTCAAAAGTGCCACATAACACCATAGAGAAGGAAGGAATTGACTGACTTCGTCTTTGTCTTTCATTCAAATGCATACAATAAAGAGTCTGAATTAAACAATTCCAAAAACCAAACCCAAACTTCTTATTCATCTTCCTTTTCTTCTCTCCTGCTCCTCAAAACTGCAATCATCTCTTAGAAACAAAAGAAACCTCATACACAAGATAAAAGTTGAATCCTTTTCTGTAATTTCCTAGATGCCACTTCCGGTTTGTGAATATACCTTGTGCAATCTCATCTTGCAGAAACAAAGCAACAGTTATAATCCATTGAAAAATCCAGTTCTGCTGGTCTCTATAATCACCCCACAGTACTATTAATATCCATTAAGCAGATTCAATTACCGTATATTCCCTCGGAAAGAACGGCATGCCGAATAATAGTGAGTCCGACCAGGGTGCCGGAAAATTCTGCTGCCGGATAAAGTGAGGATTACGTTTAACAGCACCGATTCGATTTTTACGGCATGCCATAAAAATGACTAGATGTCTGATTTTCAAAATCTGGTCAAACTTGGTTTTTCCGGCATGCCGTTCTTTCCGAAGGAATACGGTATGCTTTGTGTCAACTTTATTTTAAAATTCCATTAAACATAATCCACATGTATGTGAATTTATTTCACGTGTGAACCAATGGTTCCATAGACCACATGTTATAGCAAGTGACTCACAAGTGACAAATGCGCATCTCCAACAGAGGAAATTGCAAATTGCAAATGGCATCAATAGACAGCATCCACAAAGCACGCTATGTCCACAGATTAGATTCCGAATTCTCATCAATTCTGTCCATTGATTTTGTGCTCCTTTTTGTCGTGGCGAAACTCGTTAGAAAAAAAGTGTCGTAAAAGCAAAAGTGAGGCACTAGGTGTGTTATTATGTGGTTAAATTTTTTTGTCCACCCTTGTATGACAATAGCTAGTCATAGAGGAAGGGATAGAGATAGGGTGACTAGCATATGACTTGTGAGGGTAAACATGTATGGTGCTAACCCTAAAGTATTGTTAGTTATGATAATTATAAATAAAGTTAGTAAAATAATTTTGAAGCCTTTTCTTTTCACAATAATTTTTATTTCATTGAATAGTGTTATAGATAGTGTAAGAGGAGCCTTGTTGCCTTGGGGTCTAACTAGTCATAGTCTGTTTGGTAAAATCATTATGATTAGTAGAAGGCTTACCCAGTTTAGGGGGGTGGAAAGTAAGGATGAAGATGGGTCAAAAATAGAGAATAAATTTGTTATCATTTTCAGGTTTGTTTATGGAGTCTTGGTGTTGCTTTTAGTTCTGATATTTTTGGTGCTTCTGTTCAGAAAATATGAGAAGAGATTAGTAATATCAATATAGTTGTGATAACTATTAAGGGGGCTCAGGCTAGCGGGGATATTTGAGGTATGTTTATGTGATTTTAAAATGACAATTTAATGTTATATCTTAACTAATCCTAGTGTATGATCATATTGTGTGGTTTAAGAGACCATTGCTTGAAATTAGCTATTTTGGATATTGAGTACATTGCTCTGATAAGTTTTTCATCCTGCGAAACGGGGGCCCATTTCTTTCTGAATTTATTGCATTTTGCTCATAAAATTCACAACGCGTTGTGTTGTTATAGAAATGGATGAGTCTAACCATCTTAGTTAAAGTTTAACTAACAAGTTTCTTTCCAAACATTTGATCAACGTTCAAAAATGTTAATTCAACATTGCGTCGTTCATGGGTAAGTAATCTTTTAAATTTGAATGTTGATGATTCATATAGACAACATCCGTTAGATGTTAAATCAACATTCTGAAACAACAATCAAACAGTTGAATATGGGTTGTTGATATGCAACATTCATTAGATGTTGTATCAACATGTAATGCTCAATTAGATGACCGATAATACAACAAATATGTTGCATTCAAATGTTGTGTCAATGCTGTATATAAAAAATATTTTCTGAATGTTGTTTAAACATCTTCTTGTTTCATGGATTAAAAACAATAATTGTTCATATAATAGCAATTTATGATATGCTAGTTTGAAAATAAAATTTTACAACCTCATCTAAAACCATAGTAGTACTGGTGACCAAGAAAACTAGGGAATGGTTGAAAGCACTGGATGACCAGTTATTGGTCACCAGTACTATAATACTATTATTTTCAAACTACCGTATTTTGTCGATTAAGGGCCGCCCTCGAATTACGGCCGCGGCGGTTATTTGAAGAGTTTACGGTTTAATTAAATCGTTTTGTCGTAAATTGCGTTGCATGTACGCAACTTATTAAGTTGTAAAACATGTGTTGAAACGGTTTTAATACGTTTGCACGTATTAAATACATTAAAAACGATTAAACACACGTTTTACAACTTAAAAAGTTGCGTACATGCAACGCAATTTACGACAAAACAATTTAAGCGCCGCCCTCGAATTACGGCCGCAATTTGTAATAAAGGCCGCGGCCCTTAATCGACAAAATACGGTATATAGCATATCATAAATTGCCATTATAAACAATTATTGATTGAAAGTTTTATCAAGTGGTTCTTCACTGTTGTATTTACACCAAATTACCATCACAGTGCATTGTCACAAGTTCAAACTATGTAAACATGTCACTAGAGGGAATTATTTAGGGAAAGAATTATTAGTGTGTCTTTCTGCTTGTTTTACATTTAGATGTTGTCACAAACTGTGGCTTGTGACCCCAGAAATTAAACAAAAGGTTAAGTACTGAGCACTTTTACAGGTGTTTACATATTTATAAACCTTGCACTTGTCACAGAATGGATGTAAATAATAAGAATTCAAGCCACAAAGTAGAATAGCAATACAAATTTCATGTTTTAGAGAAAAAAAGGTATTTTTCTACTCTAAAAGCTCCTCACAAATCTAATCCCAGTGTTTGAGTTCAATCTAATCCCTTAGAGTGATGACATAATCCTTCTATAAGAATACATGCAAAGAAAAATGTTTCACAGAAATTTAAAGAACAAAAAAAATTATAATATCAAAAAAATAAAAAAAACTCATTTGCATTCATCTGTTTCTTCAGGTGCATAATTCTTCAAACCCATTAGGTATTAAAAAACATATGTATAAAATCAAATAAAACTCTATAGTTAATTGTGTAAAATCTTAGAATATGCTTTTTGTTAATTGTTGTTATTTGGGTAAAACCTTAGAAAATGCTTGTTAATTGTTTAAAATCATATAAAACTCTAGTTAATTGTCTTAGAAAATACTTTTTGTTAATTTTTGTTAACTGTGTAAAATCATAGAAAAAGCTTTTTGTTAATTTTTGTTAACTGTGTAAAATCTTAGAAAATGCTTGTTAATTGTGTAAATCCTTGGAAAATGCTTGTTAATTGTGTAAAATTTTAGAAAATGCTTGTTAATTGTGTAAAATCATATAAAACTCTTGTTAATTGTGTAAAATCTTAGAAAATGCTTGTTAATTGTGTAAAATCTTAGAAAATGCTTGTTAATTGTGTAAAATCTTAGAAAATGCTTGTTAATTGTTTAAAATCATATAAAACTCTAGTTAATTGTCTTAGAAAATACTTTTTGTTAATTTTTGTTAACTGTGTAAAATCATAGAAAAAGCTTTTTGTTAATTTTTGTTAACTGTGTAAAATCTTAGAAAATGCTTGTTAATTGTGTAAATCCTTGGAAAATGCTTGTTAATTGTGTAAATCCTTGGAAAATGCTTGTAAATTGTGTAAATCCTTGGAAAATGCTTGTTAATTGTGTAAAATTTTAGAAAATGCTTGTTAATTGTGTAAAATCATATAAAACTCTTGTTAATTGTGTAAAATTTTAGAAAATGCTTGTTAATTGTGTAAAATCATATAAAACTCTTGTTAATTGTGTAAAATCATATAAAACTCTTGTTAATTGTGTAAAATCATATAAAACTCTTGTTAATTGTGTAAAATCATATAAAACGCTTGTTAATTGTGTAAACCATATAAAACTCTTGTTAATTGTGTAAAATCTCAAAAAAAGCTTGTTAATTGTGTAAAACCATACAAAACTCTTGTTATAATTCTAGAAAATTCTTGTTAAAAAAACACTTGAAATAAGCACACATTTAACCAATTGAAATGGACACAAGTTGAAACAATGTCAATAACATTAAAATAGATAAAACCAACAAACTGACTGAAACACAAATATAGAACCCATAAAAACCAATTGAAGCTACATTGAACCAGGTACAAATCGATATACCAGTATACAGTATAAGAAATAGACATTTAGTAAACAAGACCATCCAACAAGTCAAGAAAAAAATAAACATTAATATATTGTCCATAATTCACTCAAATCTTCATTGCCAGAAAAAAAAATCCAATTTCAAAAATATAGCTGACAAATGTAAAAATTAACTTAAAACCACTTAATTTGCCATAACTTTTCCATAAAAAAGAAATAAAAAAACCAATTCAACGCCACATTTTTTGACACTGTCATTGAGTTGGATAAAAGAAAGCATTCTGGTGTAAGAAACCGGAACCAAAGCCAAACCTAGACTTTATGCACGCCATTGATCACCAGATGACACTGGAAGGCCCTGCAAGGCGCGAATTGGAAATGACATGGAAAACAGAAGAGAAAGAGAAGAAAAATTGATTTTTATCTACACAATAATAACAGCCAACTTCCTTTTAAGCCATCAATCTTGTCCAACATGGCCCACGCTATTTCAACAACAACAAACAGCACAAAAGCGAATTTCCAACGAAAAATTGAAGAATATTGGAAGAGCTAGAACATTTTTCAAACCTGATCAACTGAAAACTCTTGTCAATACCTGGACTAATGACTAGCATTTTCAAGAGGAACCAACGGTGGCGCTCCCTAGCGTGCAGTTCGGCATCTCAAGATAAGGAAAGCAAAATCCACATGAATTATTCATGTGTTGCTGCTATGGAGAAGGCAAACTGAGCCAATAAATACCACAACTTCTCAAAAGTCGAAGTATTAAAAAAAGAAAGTTAACAAAAAAAAAAATAACAAGTAGGTGTCAACGCCAGACTGAGATTTCATACATGTCAAGTCAACCTAGTGGGCAAATCTTGAA
>JH431721.1:31042-107503 GCA_000239455.1 Strigamia maritima | reverse complement strand
ATTTTATTTTTTTTTTTTTTTTTCCAACAGCATGAGATGAAATGATTGGAAAAAAGATAAAAAGTTGTAACTTTGGAAGTTGTAAAAGAATAAAAGAATTAAATTGATTTTCCCTAGTGGCAAAAAGAGGAAACCAACCGAATGTTATTTCAGTTAGAGAAAAAAAAAGATAATGTTTGCTTAGTACATAGACAGATCTATACTCAACTAATTGGACTCAAGACCCAAGGCCCCATTTTTTTTGTCAATGGGCCCTGAAAAGGCCAAAAATAACTGTTTATTAGATTGTTTTGTTTACCAAAAAAAAAAAAATCTACATTGCACTCTGGTGAGAAAATTAATCAACTTCACCTTTAATGCTAAAAGTTAAAATTGATTTTACTCCCAAGTCCCAATGACAAATTAATAAGTTGATATCAAAGATTAAAAACACAATAAATCAATAAAAATTAATAATATTTCCTCTGGTGGCAAGTTTCCTAATCTTATAAATTTATGAACCTCCGGCTTTAAATGATTTCAACTCCGTTCGTCACAAACAAACAGATAAATAAAAAAATAAATAAATAAGTGAATAAATAGAATAAGGAACTAGGTGGAGCGCTGAAACTCGTTTTTTTCGCTTTATAGCCCTTAGTGCACAGATATTGGAGCAATATAAAAATACAAAGTGCATATAGGACATAAAGAATGACCAACTTCTATTGTGCTGGAATGAAACATGTTAGCTCAAAGCCACATAGTTAATATTATTTTCACTAGATGACTACTAAAAGTACTGAATTATATGACATCATATATGTTTTGTAAAACAATAAGGAACATAGGAAATCCTAATTTCCCAAAAAACTTGATTCTTACCCTCTTTTGCCTGGACACTTGAAAGTTAAAAAAAAAAACCCATTGTACACTGTAAAACTAGCCCCCATCCTATGGAACAATTGTACCCAGCTGCAGTTGTAGATCCAAAATTTTTTTTAATTTTTTTTTTTTTTAAAAAAAATCTGAACTTTACAGTAGCTGTTAAGAATATGAATTTAAATTTTCTGAATTAATTTGATAAAAAACCGACAGAAAATAAAAAGGTTATTGTCAAAAGAAAAAATCGTCCCCTTAAATTCCCAGCTTACGTTTTTTGTACTGGAAATATTTAGTCCTTTTAATTAGGGCTACCGCAAAATAACCCAGAAGTGCAGCGAAGGGCTAACGGCTTGTCATATTACATTTCATCGTTATCAATTTAAATTTAAATTTGAAAAAACACCAACAACAAGAAAGAATTTAGAAATCTGAATTATTTCAAGAATCCTCTAGAAAAGATTTTGACGGATTACCATCACCATGGTTTCAAGCCACTGATTCAAAGAACTAGTTAATGGGCCCACACCCAACAACCAGATGGCGATAGTGTGATCATTATGGTGGGATGGTCTCCGGAAGTGGAATGTCCACTAAGGGATTAATAGATTAAGGAGAGCAAGAGTCAAGGCGCTGCTAGGCAAAAGTTCTCCTAGCGTGATGACAGCTCCAACTGTCTTGTTCATTTCTATGAAATACGGACGTCTTGTTCTCTGGGTCCCGCCTCCATAGTGGATATATATTACTTTCTACGATAGGATTAGCTGATGAATTTAACCCTCAGAAGCCTATCCTATGGGACAATTGACACAAGCAATAGTTCTGAATACAAATTTTTTTCAAAAAATTTTTCAAAAAATCTGAAATTTTCTGGAGCTGTTCAAAAAGTGGTTTTACATACACTCAATTTATTTGGTAATTTTCAGACTTATAAAAAAAAGTTATTGTAAAGAGAAAATATGAGCCCCTTAAAATGTCAGCTTAAAACGTTTGCTATTTTCACTGCATTTTTCTCTTTAGTGAGAGCGCTTTTAAAATATAACGCCACCTATATGCAAAGTAGAGAATAAACAAAGCAGTCGGCATATGTTCAGTTCACATTTCATATCAATTGCAATTAATTGCACTAATTGGAATTAAAATTAAGTTAATATACACAATTATTATAAATAAATGATTAAACACCTTGCATGCTGTTCAAATGATCACATTTTGACCGAGTGTCTTGATTTTTACAATCGGTGACACCTAGCGTCAGTTGGTAAAACCATGACTAAAGCGCTTCAACTCAGAGTATATAAAACATGTCAATTGACACCACTAATAGGTCTTTGCGTCGACCCAAAATGTTAGGCGTCTGAGGGTTACGCAAAACAGGTTAAAGTCAGAAGCAAGATTACGTTCACTTTTTGAGTAACTGTGCTTAGCTGCAAGTATTGCAGTAAAGGTTGTTTTGTCCGACCTCGCTGCCCATTGTTAATCACAGTATAATCAGCAGTTGAGTATGAGATAGTAATAAATGGCACTTGTTAACACAGCAGTATAAGAGAAAAAGGCATGACCCCTCATAGACAACTGAATAAAGGCCTAAAACCTTCAGATCGAGACCATCTCCTTATTTCTAATGATGACTCCCCATAGTCGTGTATGTCAAACCCCAATCACAAAGATTCTCAAAAATATTTAAAAAACTCATAAAGAAAACAGAAACCAATAAAAAATCTTTAAAAAAACTTCCTGCCAACCTCTACTGAACAGTTTAGTGGTCTGTGAATCATAAAACAAATTCATTCATCACGCATATTATACCATCATGACAGCATGTCAGCAAACAATGTCTCTAGTGACAAAATTCATAATTAAACCAACCACCTAACAGGAAGCAAAACTCCATTTCTGATGAATGAATAAATATAATAACAACATCATCATCTCCTTCCATTACAACTGACAAAATTAAGCCTATTAAGCTTACTTGTAACAATAAACAGTTAACAACCATGCCATAAGCAGGTCATTTACAAACAAACATAACATCAAAAATATTTATTATTTCACTGGACGCCTCTTCTGATTACAAGCCAAAATATTCAAGCCTTCAATTCTTAACAAGATCAGAGTCTGATATTCCCACCCCGTCTTTTCATATAATTTCAACAACAAACATGTTGCAACGGTGCGTGACATAAAACCACTATAAAACTTAGCCCCAAAAAGTCGATATGAAAGAATAAGGAAACACAAGCTTCATTTGCAGCTTTTCAAAACAGGCACCCATGATAATTCACTCCGGGTCAATTCCCACACCTATTTATTAAATTCATTAAAATTCGAGGTAGAAAAAAAATTATACGTTGATGGCGTGACACCGAACATAACGACAGACACATCATAAAACAGCGTCACCAGCACCACCCCTGATATTGTAGAAAAAGCCAAATGTTAACTTGAGTCTGTCATGCAATCATGTTTTATACCACTCAATATTTTCATTTAAAACTTTTTTTCTCGATTTCGTCTTTTTATTAAATGTTTTTGGTCAAATGCGTTTGTTTGTGTCAGATTTAGTAGGTCAGATTAAAGACATGTAGGCCTAAGTTGCCGCTTGCATCTATAAACTTAATTCTCTCTCGCTCTCAAATTCTTCCGAAAAAAAAAAATTTCATAACGTCCGGTCCGAACACTTAATTCTTAGTTCTTACCATACTCTCATTTCAAAATCATTTGGGATGTACCCAATTAATTTCCAGCATGCTTGTACGCCTTAAAAATGCACTTCTGATCAATAAATGCACACAGAGCGCATATCTGTAAGCGGAACCAGTTACAAGCGTTTAACGTCTCTCTCGAGTCCTGGTGGCACCCGAGTTGCAATGTGGTGAAATTTTTGATAATGTGGTAACACGACTCCCTGGTGGACAATTATTGCACTAATGATGGAAACTCCAAACCCTTTATATCAGCCATGAAAATATTCCCCTCTTTTAGTTTTCTAGAGAAAAGAAAGAGAAAAAAAATTTAAAAACTAGCGTCTTAATCTTAAGAAATCCTACAATTCTCTCGTGCGATCAATATGAGAAGAAAAAAAAGAAGAAAGAAAAGGTTTTGTCACATTATTCTCACTCAAAGTCATCAAGATATGGTGGCGCCATCTTTTAATCGGTTATGGGATATTCCTTTCGCTACCAACTGTCAATAACTTTCTTTTGTGCCCCAACCACTTCATACATCAACTTCTTTTTCTTTTTTTTTGTTGAGAAAACATCCTTTTTTCCACTCGTTTCCTGTTTCTTTTCTATTGTTCCCATCTTGTGCACGATCCTTTCTTTAGTCGTGTAGCTCTTTTCCCCTGGTGATTATTGACCAAACTCGACAAAGCACCAGTAGCACTTTACTGCTTTAAACCATGTCAACAATTTTTTTTTTTGCTGTTACATGAATTATTTTTAATAAAATTTGTCTATACTCTATATACTCTGTTTAAAATATATAGAAAATTTGGAATTCTGCCAATTCAATAACATCGGTTATTTCTGTACAGTACAAGAATATCTTTTGGTAAACATGTGCAACCTTAAAAGTCAAGTCATTACTTGACTATATAATAAAAATCCATTGGTTTTTGCCTGCTATTTATATAAACTGTCTGACATAAGATTTAATGCTTTTACTCAACTTTTGTTAAACCTGTTCAAAATCAATTAGATTGGCTGGCATGAGTCTCCTGACAGTAGAAAAAAAGATAAAATGAAATTAGGGTAAACACTGGGTGTACACACAAATTCTTTCATCTTTTTGAAAGAAATAATCTAAGATGTTGAGTTGATTTCATCACTGGAGACCTTCATGTAAACATGTCAACCTAACCAAACATAAACTAACTACACATCGAACTACATATCGAAATGTTCTATTTAAACAAAATTTTAATTTTAAACAAACCACAAAAAATGTAATAACTTAGGAAAATTTAACGTAACTTAAGGAAAGTAACGTGTGGTATATGCACTTTGTAGACAGTAAAAGTGTAAACCGATCAATCACGCAATTTCTCATTACATCATATTTTTCAGTCTTCCCATTATAGTTGCCGTAATTTCTTAAGTTACGTTATACTTCCTACTTCAAAATCAATTTTGAAGAAATTTTGTAAAAAAGTTCGTTCAATATCGAGACGTCATTTTGACTTCTCCTTAAATGACTTATGCGACTGAAAAAGTCACTTATTGTTTGAACGCGCCTATGTACTGTTGTCGTGCTATAAGCTGTTGTTGGCGACAAAATGGCTGCCGATCTATTTGCTAGATTCGCACAAAACTGCGACTTTAGTAAATAAAACCTGCTAATTTTGTAGATAGGGACATCATTTAACAACATCCTCACAATTCTATGAGAAATCGACATAAAATAGGTACTAAGAGTTAAAAAAATGACGATAAATCACACATACGGAAATCACGTAGATTTGTTGTGATTTGTCATAATTTTTCGCAACTATTAGCTATTTTTATGCCGATTTCTCATAAAATCGTTAGGATGTTGTTACAAGATGTCCCTATCTACAAAATTAGCATATTTTGTGTGCTAAAACCTCAGTTTGGATTGAATCATCCAAATCTAAGTCAGAAAAGCACAACTGCGCATGCGGACAACAGAGAAGTCACTTCTATAAGTCAAAGAAGTTACTCATGTGTCACTTCTTCTGAAACGACTTCTTTGACTTCTCTCAACTCAAATTCTCGAACGTCATCCGGCTGAAAGAAGTCATTTCAGATGAAGAAGTCAATTTGACTTATATGGAGATTGAACGCACTTACTGTTTGTTATTCTTTAATTTCTGCTTTCAACTCTTCTACAGTAATGGCATTTAGCCAAATACATATAATTTGACAACACAAAACCTATTATACACTGCAATTAAGGTTATTGTCAAGTTTGTAAGGATCAACACTTTTGAGTATCCGATTAGAATTATAAGTAGCAAAAATAAAATGTCTAATTTTTTGAAGTACAATAGTTTGATTTATTCCTGTTATTACTTCCAATAATGCTATATTCCCTCAATCCTTCACCAAAGAAATTAAAAAAAATTAAATTTTTCCAACATGTCAACAACTGCACATGAACCCAACTTTGTCGACACTAATGAGCACCAAAACCTCTTTTAACCAAATAAAAAAATAAAAAGATTTGTTTATCACGGCTGCACTTGCAAAGATGATAAAGAAAAGAAAGGCGTTGACAGACTTCCATCTTCTGTCTCCATGGCAACTAGAGAACCAAATGTGTTTCGTATCAAATCCACTTAGCTAACTCTGCTAACGTCTAGATTTAGTGAAGGATAGGAGTGTACACCAAGTTTCGCTGACTCTGCTCATTAAAGCAAATACCAAGCAACCATCGCCTAGCAACTCACATCAACAGGACGCCATTAAAAAATCTGCACACAATAAATAATCCAAAAATCCAATTTTCAACTTTTCAATTGAATTTTTCCTTTTCGGTAAGGAAACATTGAGAGAGAATAATAAATTCAACTTTATTCAATTCGGTGATGCGAATCAAAGTTGAGACATTTTCTGACATTTCTTTAAGTTGTCACAAAGTGTGACTAATGCATCCTTCCAAAAAAAGTCGAGAGACCCACAACTGTTATTGTCTGATCGGTTTTAATAATACGGTGACCGTGCCACACCTTTTCACCAATTTCACCTCGCGTCACCAAATCCTTTGATATTTTCAAAAATTCTTTTAGTTTTTCCTTTTCCGATGAAAAAAAATCCACTTCTGATCACATGACTTGAATAGCCTTCTTATGTTGTAATTAGCCGAGTACCCATTACTACGTAACATAAAACTTTTAACCCGTGAAATTCCGTTAACCTGTGAAATCCCCGAAACTCGTAGAGGTGGAATCCCGTTAACTCCAAGAATTCCAATAACCCGTGGAATCCCGGAAACCTGTTAAACCATGAAATCCCGGAAACCAGTTAAACCATGGAATCCCGGAAACCTGTTAAAACATGGAATCCAGTTAATCGGTTTAATCCCGGAAACCTGTTGACTCCCGGAAACCCGTTGACTACCGGAAACCTGTTGACTCCGGGAAACTCGTGGAATCCCGAAAACCCGTGGAATCCCAAAAACCTGTGGAATTCCAGAAACCGTTGGAATCCCGGAAACCCATGGAATTCCGGAAACCCTTGGAATCCCGGAAACCAGTGGAATCCCGGAAACCCGTAGAATCCCAAAAACCCGTAGAATCCCGGAAACCCCGGAAACCCGTGGAATCTTGTTAACCCATAAAATCCCGTTAAATCCCAGCTTAAATACTAGCTTAAATCCCGTTAAATCCCGTTAAATCCCAGCTTAAATCCCGTTAAATCCCAGCTTAAATCCCGTTAAATTCCAGCTTAAATCCCGTTAAATCCCAGCTTAAATCCCGTTAAATCCCAGCTTAAATCCCGTTAAATCCCAGCTTAAATCCCGTTAAATCCCAGCTTAATTCTCGCTAAATCAAATTAACCCGTGAAATCGCGGCTAAAATCGCATTAAATCAAATTAACCCAAAAAATCCCGATAACCCGTAGAATTCCTAGCCTTTTCATGTTATAATTCCACAGTAAATCCATTAAATTCCAATCAAACCATGCATAAATTTGAGTTAGAGCATAATTAAGTAAAATGTAGGTAGTAAATGAGCAAATTCAACTTCAATTCGGTGCAAAGTTAAATAAAAATAAAAATAAAAAAGTGGAAAATAGAAACTAGAAAATCCTTCCGTAAAGCTTCAGGTTTATCCTCATCATAGTCAATTCCCTAGACACCGCAAACTGGCCTTTTGAGAAAAAGAAATAAAAAAAAAATCAAAAGATAAAAAAAAAAAAAAAAATGCTGCAGCAACTGAACGACTAGTCTAACCTCACACTTTCTCTTCCAATCAGAATGAGGGGTGTCATAATCTCGTTGTCCCCAAAGGATGGCCTCAGTAACCTCTTACTACTTTGAGCTATTGAAACTAAATTTACTCCAACAAGACAAGCCAATGGAATGTCAGCTGTTATTTGTCAACTATCAAGGCAAAAACCTCAATCAAAAAATCAATAGTTTCAAGATCCATTTCACTTCGCGATTAACTCACTTCGAAAAGAAGAAAACATTTAAAAAAAAAACAAAAAAGACACAAGAAACTTATTTCAATTAAGGTAAAGAAAACATTTTGTAAAAACCAATTTCCAATCATATGTTTACGCTTAAAAAAACATTTTAGTCATTTATTTCATCTTTCGTTTAAACACTGCAATTTTAGAAATTCCCCTTTTTCCATTCAATCTATATGCCAATGAAATTGATTTCCTTTACCCTTCAAATTCTATACATTAATCTCATAACATTTTCTTATATTTCACCAACATGAACATTAAACCAAAGACCAAAGCCCACAATACAAGAACATGTCTAAACAACATTCAGAAAATATTTTTTATAAACATCTGAAATGTTGATTCAATATAAGAATGTCTTTTTTTTATCAACATTTTTTCAACATTCAGACATAACATTAAACATTAGACAGTTTGCCTCGCAGTTTGCGCTTTTACGAACGAAATTTTATTTATGAATGTTGAATTAATACGAGATTTTAAAAATTAAATTAGTATTTAATTTAACATTCGTATTTCAAAGGAACGAGGTTTATTTTTCAATTCGTTCGTATTTTAGTTGATAATACAAATGCACTGTACATGCGCAGTGTGCATCAAACTTCGCACATGCACATTTTTCTGCAATTTGAAGCGAGCGTGGCACCCATCTTGCTTTTCATCGGCTTCTTGTATTTTCGGTAAGTTTTTAGTCATCTAGGTTAGAAATTTGTTGCAACTTAACTATTTTTTATATAAACATGTCATTAACCCTCGGATAAGCAAGCTTTAAAAACAACATTAGTGGATAACCCATAAACACAATCATGTTCATATTTCGGGTCAAGTAGTTAAAGCGCTGTTGCATTTGGTTGAAAAAACTGCCGCTGTTGGCGTTAGTTTTTTCCAAAAACGGCCACTGCACATGGGCACAGAGTTTCATCTTTACTTGGCTTTCCTGCTTCACAATCTTTTTTCAATGTGATCGTCTGCTAGTAACCCTAAACAGAAGCGCTTTAGCCAATATGCAGTGAAGCCGGCTTTTTTTTTCTGCTGGAGTTTTAAGGGGCTAAAATTTGCCGATCAATTATTTTAATAAATGTCAAAGCAAATACTTCAAATTTTTTTTTATATAAAGTTTATTAGTATTTGAACAAAGTCAGAAAATTTCAGCTTCATAAGATAAGCCAAAAAAAATTTTCCTATTCAAGAAAAGAGCTGAACACAATTGTGTCATAGGTTGCCCATCTAAGGGTTAATAATTTACACATTTTCTATATTGGAACATTATCATCTTTGAGCAAGCCATGTTTCTCGTTCATTTGTCATATTATTTCGATTTCGTTCATGATTAATTGTTTGTGCACAATCTGAAACAATGATTTTAATTACGAGACACGAGATAATTAATAATATGAATTTATTTCATTGTTATTAATGTATTTCACGTTCTTAATAAAATCTCGTTCGTGAAAGCGCAAACTGTCTATTGATTTTACATTAAACAAATGTTGCATATCAAATGTTGAGACAACATCTAATAAACATTCATTGGAATTTGTATCAATATTTTGATACAACAATCAAACAGTGGAATTATCGGTTGTTGGAATGCAATATTCGTTTAATGTTAAATCAACATCTTGTTATGTTTGAATGTTCGATAAAAAAAGACATTCTTATATTGAATCAACATTTCTAATGTTTTTTCTGAATGTTGTTTAGACACTATTTTCTTGTTTCGTGGGCGATTATTGAGTTCAGTACCAAACTTGCAATTCATTTCTAAAGTGCGCAATGCTTATGCATATTCGGCAATAAATTCTTCCCATTGTTGAACACGATTTGTAATTAAAATTAAAAAAGAAAAAATTATAATAATTAAAAAACCAATTTTTTTTCTAGTTTTCTAGAAATTTCTAGAAAATTCAATAAGAAAATAATAATTTGCGAAAAGTAATTTATCAACTCAACATTGTCAGTTGATACTGTCCTTTAATTCAATTTTCCCCATTTTCTAAAAAGCCATAGAACAAGTCCCACATTTCACACTTTAAAGCCCAACGTCCAAACAGGAAAAAAAATAAACCTCAAATTTATTACACACCATTCTAATAAGCTCCACAGTAAATCCAATTGATGACTTATTGCACACACAAAAACCATCTTCCCCAAAAAAAAAAAACTTCATTTGGGAAAAACCATTTAGTGGACATCATTCACCATAATGGCAACCTCTTGTTTTCCATTAATTGGCTTAACCGGTGGGAATACCAACATATTTTCTTTGCAGTCTTCCAATTCCCCTGAAACGTAATTCATTATACAGAGGTTCAATTGATATCTATTCCTTGTAAGAAGGTTTAGAGAGATTTAGAAGGAGGGGCAAACAATTTAATCCAAATTAATTAGTGGAGACTCACAAATGGAAAAGGATTGAGGTGTGATAGAGAATAGAGAAAGATGGCGAGATGTGTAATGAAAAGACTTAGAGCATTTGTCGACAAAATTTCCTGGAAACACTAAGAGATGGCCAATGTCCCTTCTTAAAGCGACAAGTGCAGATCAATAATTCTCTCGCGTGTTGAAATTATGATTGATTTTCAGCAAAACAGCTGAGCGATCGAAATTCGCTTTAAATCGACACCTTCCCATCAACTCCCCTTCGTGAAAACAAAAACAAAGAATTGATTGGTAAAATTGCGGTTTAATGTTAATACACAATAACACTTTTCAATTAGGTGCAGCTTATCAGAAATTCAAGAGTCAACTAGCGGGCCGCTATAGTTGTCTCTTGAATTTTTATATTTTTGAACAAATACCGCCGCTAGATTTCATTAGACAGTTTGCGATTTCTCGTACGAGATTTCTTTTATTACGAGAATGCCAAAATAGCGAGATATTAGACAGTTTGCGATTTCTCGTACAAGATTTTTTTCATTACGAGAATGCCAAAATAACGAGATATTGTTAAAAATCTCGTTACATGTATTCTCGTCTGAAAGGTTTCGGTCGAGATTTTTCAAAAATCTCGTCTCAAATTGTCGTGTATACGACTTGATTTGCGCATGCGCACTGCATGCAATACAACAATTGTCGTGAAATCCTGCCGCCATTTTCCCTCCGCTTCGGCTGCAATGTTGGCAAATTTGTGTCGATTTCAATATCTCAGGTTAGTTTTTTTATCAGCAAACACCTTGCACAAGCTACAAGCCCAATACTTAGGCTTAATTTGTGACAAGGTGTCTAGTTCTACTAAAAATTGTTGCCGTCGATTTGTGTGTCGTATGTAACACTTTTCGTGACAAATAGCAAACACGCGATACGACATTTTATTAACAAGATTTAAAAAAAACGAAATTTTTGGAAAATTTCGTTTTTTTAAATCTCGTTTTCAATCTCGTACGAGAAATCGCAAACTGTCTATTGTTTTGGTCATCGTTCTCTTTTATTCCTTGATGTTCTTGACGATTGTCAATGTTTCTTCTCTTTTTCGTATTATTAAGCTTTGTAAAATGTTTGATTTGATTTAATGTTGCCTGTTTAACATGTTGTATGTCTAGTTTTAGTTTTTAAGTTTAAATTTTAATTAGTCAGTTTTAATATGAGATTTTTTTTGTCAGATACTATTTTGTCAGTTAATCGCATATATGGCCGTAATAGCTAGTTACGCCGTTAAACCCTATTCTCTCTCTATACGCCAGTAAACCTTTCTCTCAATTTTTAAAAAATTCTATTGTAAAAAAAAATTATTTACTAAGTATTTTTATTGTGGAAAAAAAAAATTGGTTTGTAATTTTAGTTTTGTTTTTTGAGACTCCAGACAAAGTCTGCAAACACAAAGAGAAAACCAGACCAGACAGTAAATAAGCAGCCCCAAAACAGCCACAAATTAAATCAGACATAGAACATTGAAAGAAGTGGGAAATTTGTACAGGTCTTTGACAAAGAAAGGGTAAAATCTCTAATTTGTTTATTAAAAACCATGCATTCACCACTCATAACGGTTATTGCCCTATCAGGACAAAATGCTTAAATAATGGAAGCAATGCCAATTAAAGGGGATAAACTAACCCAGTTTTATCCTCACTTTTCCCCTCACACACTCACACCACTCTATCAATTAAGAGCTCAACCACTCTGGGGGTGAATTTCATGTGGGTCAATTCAAGCAACACAGAAAATTAACCTTTTTGATTGAATTTGTTATCAATAATTTCATTTGTGTTCAAATAATTATCATTTATAGCAATGAAACAATGCATTGCATTAATTGTTATAGTTACGAGTTATGAACTCATAACTATAAGAAAAACCTCATAACTCTAATTCTTTCACGATCGATATAAAAATAGTGGAGCCAATCCGAAGCCTTCCCGTTTTAACTGATACCGCCCACAATTGCAAATGACGACGACAAATTTTGCAAATGGCGGTATAGACTGATTCCATTCTAGGATTGATATCATGATTATACGATGCCATCCACTTCAAAAAACTTCAAAATATGATTACTGGGGTCTGAAACAAGAAAATCACGAAGGTTTTATTACATATTTTTGTGTTTGTCATGTTTTGATGAATTTTTCGCTTTGGTACATTTGTTCTATGATTTCGAAGATGATTGAGATTTGTCCTGTACAGATTTCATAAACAACTCTGGCTTCCTGTACAGGTTTTATAAACCACTTCCCTGTCTATAGCTATAATTATGAGTATATCTTTTTGGTCTGCACAAGCGCTTCTTTTTTGTTCTTTTTTATAATTATAGTTATGAGGTTTTAACTGATAACTATAACGTTTAATGCAGTGGCGCAAACACTGTATTATGTATTTATAGAGTACAATTAAAATAAAATTATTGCATACTTTTGATACTATAAATGTGTGTTTTTACTGCTAAACCTCATCTCCTACACGTAAAAATAACACCATCGATGCATTGATAAAAGCCTTTTATAAATCAAACACATGACTTATTAAGAAGTAAAAGAAGCAATCAACAGTAATATGGAGCAGTAGAAAAACCAATCAGTTTGATGGTTGTGGAGACAGCAGCAGAGTCCTTATAGTGCCTGGGACGGTTGGCTGCACGCATTACACCCAGATTGGCCAAGAGGACCAACCAGATTGAAGTGATCGTTTAAGATTTGGCGCGTGCCTGAATAACAAGGAAAAAGTGCCAATTTGATTAAGTTATTTAGAAACCAACCAACCAATCTCCTTCTACTCCAACACCCACTTAACAACTTCTTCAATTTCCATGGATTTAAATAATGACTCATTAATACAATAATAAATAAAATTCCATTTGTCATTTAAGACATGTTCCTCGACCGGAAATTGCAGGTTAGAATTCATATTTGACAGACCACATACAGTATCTCGATTTATTTTCAAAAAAAAAAATTTTGAAAAATATTGATGGAACAAAGCCAAGTGAGAAAAAAAAAAAGCTGTTGCAACTTAGTGCAGTTCACAGATTCACTTTCAAAGGGCAAAAAGAAACAAAACAGTCCATTTTCAATATATTTAAATATTTATAGAAATATCATCTCCCTAGTGAACATTAATTTGCATAAAGAATGCTAGACATATTCAACTGTTGTTGTAATTTGTAGCGTGTGCAATAAAGCCATCTGTAGAAGTTATGAATTGTATCAGTAAATTGAGCTATAGTGAAATGTGGTTGGTAATTTCTCTTGGAAAAACCAAACCACAACCAAACAAATATCCAGAATGGGAAAACCATTTTATGATATTTCCCTGGAGATCCCCACACCACACAAACACGCCACGCAATTGCCACAAATCCACTCAGCTAAACTTTTCAAAGCAAAATAAATCAAGTGAACAGCAATCCGTTGCAACATCTTCACTTTAAAATTGAATTAATAACCTCTGTGGAGTCTATTTTGATACAAAGTACGATTGTATTCATACCGTATTCCCTCGGAAAGAACGGCATGCCGGATAATAGTAAATCCGACCAAAGTGCCAGAAAATTCGAATTTTCCGGCATGCCGGATAAATTGAATATTACGTTTTACAGCACTGATTCGATTTTTACAGCATGCCGTAAAAATGACCAGATTTTTCCGGATTCCGTTCTTTCCGAGGGAATATGGTACTATTTATAGTCAATGCAGATCAAACATCAAAAATAATAATTTTTTCCAATCTTTGCTTTCTTTTAGAAGAACTAAGAAATCAATAAATGAAAATTACCAATTCCTTAACATGAACTCTTTAGTTCTAAACAGTTTTGAACAACATGGAAAATATCCAACCAGCTCACAATCTTTCAAGTTAACCACCCAACAGAAATTATTGGCAACCTTTTCACCTATGGTCAGATAAAGATGTCTTCCTTATTCATAAGAGGATTGCAAAGGCCAGATGACAAGCCATCACTTAGAGAAATTGCTTGAGCACCTCAAGCAACATTTATTATACTGTACATTCAAATATACATTAGGTGCGTTCAATTCCAAAGTGATTATAAAAGCAAAATTACATCTGATTATAGAGAATTAGTTTAATCTGCTTTAAGCATTGAACGTTATTAAGTTATTAAGTTTCAGTCTATGCATGCGCAGTTGCAAACTTAAATATTCTAGGATCAAGTTCCTTGATCGGAATTAGTTCTTAATCATGTCCGGATTGTTGTAGTTTTCTCCTTTCAGTTAACATTTTAAGTTACTATAAAATAGTAGTATATATTAAAGTATACTAAAAGTGTTGTAATGTAGTATAAAATATATAAAAAAGCACTGAAATCTCTTAATAAAGCCGATCGTCACCTGTGGTCACCTCGATCAATCTCGAATCCAAAATGGCTGCCAAAAATGCTGCCATAAACAATATTTCAGCAGCATAAACAACCCTCAACGTGGTTTATGTAAAAACGGTTTATGGGTAAACTGATTGTTGGAGAATGACGTAAAAATCGTCATTTCTGCCTAGCGAGAATCAAAAGAATCAAGATAAACAGTTTATCCCTTTGGAATTGAATGCACCTATTGACTATGTTGACTCTTGGAAGAAATATCATCAACTTATACCAAACATATTATTTACAGCAATAATAGAAAAGGGGAATCTTTAACCACACTAAAGACTAGCCTTAAAACAACAGGTTCATAAACCCAGTCTTTGTGTCTTTGCTGACCCACATATAACTTATAACTTCTCTGTACAGCACACAAGTCTTAGAACCATCATTGCTAAAGCTCATCAGACACCAACTGGACATACAGTAGCATGCTCTGTGATACCCACGAAACAACATTCAGAAAATATTTTTTATAAACATCTGAAATGTTGTTTTTATCAACATTTTTTTCAACATTCAAACATAACATTAAACATTGATTTTACATTAAACGAATGTTGCATATCAACAACCAATATATCCACTGTTTGAATGTTGTATCAAAATATTGATACAACATCCAATGAATGTTCGTTAGATGTTGTATCAACATTTGATACAACAATCAAACAGTAGAATTATTGGTTGTTGATATGCAATATTCGTCTAATGTTAAATCAACATCTTGTTATGTTTGAATGTTGAAAAAATGTTGATAAAAAAAGACATTCTAATATTGAATCAACATTTCTAATCTCTTTTCCGAATGTTGTTTAGACATTTTCTTGTTTCGTGGGTAGTTAGTTAAAATACCTGAATTTGCAAAATACTGGTATTCAGTATTATTATTTTGGTAATACTGGTATTTTTCGGTATTTAAAAGAAAAAGAATAAACGGTAGATGTCGACGCCATTTAAGGTTATTTAATGACTGCCATAGGGATGTTTATTATGCTGTCTATTAAAATAGTTGCGGTAATACAGTCTTATCGAGGTAAGGCCCCAGTTCGCCTAAATCCAGTTTGCCGACAGAGCGCGTATTTAAACTTGTTAAGGTTAGGTTAGCCCGCCACAGGCGTTACGACTAATCTCGCGAAGCGCAGCGAGCAAGATTAGTTTTTAGGTTTTTAGGAACCACTGATCAGTCCTTCCTTCTGCCTACAAAGTCACATGTTAAAAATCAAGTTTATAGGCAAACTGGGTTTAGGCGAACTAGGGCTAAGCCCATATCAACTGGCTATCATGTCTTTAGGAATTGCTGGTAGGTCCGCGGCCACCCAGATGCCAAATGACTATTTTAGACCATAATAGTCACTAAAAAGTACTAATACCGAATTAAAAACGGTATTTGGTATTTAAAAAAAACTCCCTATAAAGCCTGCTTGTACATACCGGTAGAGAAACCCTGAGTGGTAGTTACAAAAACTGTCATGCCACAAATTCTTCACATTTGCAGGCAGAAAGTTTTACTCGCTGATGCTTGGTTCCCAGTTGGCAGAAATTCCGACAGAAAATTTTCTGCTGCAGAAAATTTTGAGTGTAGAAAGCAGCAGTGTTTACAAATTGCCTTCCTTAGCTGGCATCCATTTTTAAATTCTACTTTTCTGCACTTTTTTGCCCAATTTTCAGTCCGCAGGTGGGAAACAACGACAGAAAAACATACTTTTCTGCACAGCAGAAAATTTTGAGTGTAGAAAGCAGCAGTGTTTACAAATTGCCTTCCTTAGCTGGCATCCATTTTTAAATTCTACTTTTCTGCACTTTTTGGCCCACTTTTTAGTCCACAGGTGAGAACCAACGACAGAAAAACATACTTTTCTCCACTCAAAATTTTCTGCTCAGAAAATTTTCTGTCTGAGTTTCTGCCAAGTGGGAACCTAGCATGAGAATGCTTATCCAAGAATATCATCATGTAAACAAATTAAATTAATAATTATTTGATGAAACAGCAAGCTCCTGGTTTTCACATGTTTTCATATATATAGTAGTTAAAATTTTGTAACAATTTTAGTATCAATTTTAAATCAATTGAAAGTCCACTTGCACAGCACCTTCCTAATTACCATCACCTTATAATGTTCTTACATATTACTACTAAAACATTTTAAAACTGCATGTAACAAGCTCTAAAGTGAACATGAAAAGTACATTTAAAGTAACTACCACCTTCAAGGACCAATTTTTCTCCCATTTAATGCAGAATCTTGATAAGAAAAGCAACATTCCATCACAAATGGAATACCCTACAGCAGTTTGTCATTATCTTTGTGAATGTGATGCGTCATTTCCTGCAAAACCTTCTATCCCGATGCTTGCAGTCACAGGGGAGTTTATGGGCAAATAATTCATAAGAACAATGTTTTCATGTCTTTTCAACAAAAAACTAATTGTTAATCAATTAGATGGCATTGTTTTTTTTTTGCGCATAATGATCTATTGGTTTGTCAATTATTCAGAACATAACATTTTAATTTGTTTGGCAAATTATTCTTCTTTAATCTTCTCTTTTAAACTGCATCCTGTCTTTTCTACTACTCTTTTTTATGACACAATAAACACAACACTTAATTACAATAATATTGATTTACAGATTACAAGTGAATAAATGTTATTTTATAGAGCGAAAAACATCAATTTCGGTTTCCACATAGAAAAATGGCAGCCACTCTAATTCCCACAGTATAATAAAACTTGAAACTAGTAGATATTGTTATACACAGAACAATTCCCATGAAACAACCCACGAAACAAGAAAATGTCTAAACAACATTCAGAAAAAACATGAATGTCTTTCGACATTCAAACATAACAAAATGTTGATTTAACATTAAACGAATATTGCATATCAACAACCGATAATTCCACCGTTTGATTTTGTATCAAAATCTTAATACAACATCCAATGAATGTTCATTAGATGTTGTAAACAAATGTTGCATTTAAATGTTGTAAACAAATGTTGCATTTAAATGTTGTAAACAAATGTTGCATTTAAATGTTGTAAACAAATGTTGCATTTAAATGTTGTAAACAAATGTTGCATTTAAATGTTGTAAACAAATGTTGCATTTAAATGTTTTAAACAAATGTTGCATTTAAATGTTGTAAACAAATGTTGCATTTAAATGTTTTAAACAAATGTTGCAAATGTTGTGTCACGGTTCTATAAATATTGTATAATGTTGAATGTTGAAAAAATGTCGATAAAAATGACATTATTATATTTAATCAACTTTTCTACAAACATTAGGTCTCAGTGACATCTGTGGAACATTCCTGCAATGTTGTTAGAACCTGACATAAGTTATATGCAAAGTCCCGAGAGACCCAAAAATGTCCTTCCTTCACCCCCCAACAGAAGATAAAAATTCACCTTTACACAAAAACTAGACCTAACATAATTATAATTGCAAATACATTGAGCCTTTTTCTTGTCTCCGCCATAGACTACGCATTGATCCAATTACCACGATCGCTCTGCACCCATATTTGACTCTGTCACGAACACAGCGTGACAAAATAAAGAGTAAATATTTCTTTTTTCCACCCTCTAGATTACATTATGTTTCAAATCAATACTCTCCATTATGATACATGTGTTGCAATTTTATCAACAAAAACCAAAATGGCACCACAAAAGAGCAAGATAAAAGATGGCACGAAAGAAAAATTTTTTACTAATTACCCCAGTGCCTTTTAAGATTGATGGTACTTCATACCCCTTTACAATAATTACTGGAGGCTAAATGGAAACTTCAGTTTCCTCTGATGAGTTTGTTCAAGTATATAGCAAAAGAAAAAATTGAAGAAAAAAGTATTTTCCAAGATTGATAGTGCTTTAGAGACCCCCCCCCCCCTCCTTAAGCAAACCTTTTAAAAATGAATGAAGCAAAAAGAATCTTTACAAACATAGAAAATCATGAGCAAAGTGAGATAAAACAGGAAGTAGTAGATAATTTTAAAAAAACATTGAGTGACACTCATAAAAGCTATACTACAGTAAATCCAACATGATATTGAGTCATACACTTGACTCATTTTTGATAGCACTGATGGCAGAAAGACAACATCATAAAAAGAGTTAATTAAATAAATGAGAAAAAAAAGAAAAGAAAAGAAAAAAAATAGGATGAAAAAATGATAATGGTTTTACTAATTACAACTCAGAATTAAATTATTGGTGTGGAAGCCAATTTAAGAGAAAAACTGGACATTTATTATTGGTGATTACTGCCATATAACATGCATTTATCACCATTTATCATGTTGTAGCCATTAAGACTAAAATGGCATGCTAAAATATTGATTAATTGGTTAGCGAAGATCTAAATACTCCAGAGAGAATAACTTGAATTAAATTTTGTACATCTATATCCCCAAAAGCACTTTTGTCTTCAATATTGACATACAAAATGCATACAAAAAGACTTGAAGGTAGACTAACAGAAAACAAAAACAAGATAAGACTCCCAAAACTAGGATAAAAACAAACCCTGAAAAAGATTACGTTCCACAATATCCACAAGAAGGTATATATAGTGATAAAAAATATCAATATACGAGAATTTTTCCAAGACTTCGTCTTAGAATGAGTACACTTTAAATCATTCAACAAGGATCCATTAGACAAAAACTGGATTTATAGTAATCTAGAACTAACCTGAAAGCAATGATAGCAAGCACTCCATTTTGAAAGTAAGAGTCCAATTTGTCTAAAAGTAATCGATAACAAAAGAAAGTAACAAAGACCTCAAAAGAAGATCAATTCTTCATTCATCCAAAGACCCATAAAACCAAGATTCACCATTCTGAGCAACATATGTCTTCCTCATGTCTTCTGAATGTAGTCACCAAACAATCCATCACCTAACTCCGTCACTTCTAAATCCGTCTTATCCTAATCCAAAATCTAAAGAGACTTTTTCCTTACTTCTCTTATTCTAATTCTTAGATGCATTTTATCCACCGGCACACTTGGTCCAGCATTATCATTGGCACTAGAAAAAATAAAAGCTATACTACAGCGATATCCACTTCACTCCATTCTCCACTTCTTCACTCCATTTTACTGTTAACTGTTATGGTTAGTTCACATTGGTGATCACACCACTTCGTAACCTAACACAAGATGGCTGCGCAATGCATTGTGGGTTTAAAAACACAGACGTAAACTTAAGTTCTTACTTCAAAATGATTTTGAAGTAGAAAGTAATGCAACTTAAGAAATTACGGCAGCCAATAAGAAGATAGCTGCTTCTCGCATAAAAAACGGCATCGTTTACATTTACTGTCTACAAACATAAGTACGAACAAAACCATACGTTACTTTCCTTAAGTTACGTTAAATTTTTGTAAGTTACGTTACATTACGTTCAATGTGAACTAACCATTAAACGAGAAACTGCACAATTGCTTTTGCTTGCACAAGATGATTAGCGCTTGGGTATTGAAACTGTTTGTTGTTTTTATAGCCAATTGATTCCGGATTTAAAAAAAAATGATTTTTAAACCCAAAGCTTTCGAAATTTTTTATATTCAAAGTTGAATAGCTATGATATTTTTAAAAACTGCACAAAAAAAATCAATTTGCATGCAGCAGAGGTAGAATTGGAAAGAATCCAGTGTTTGACTTTCATTTAGTAGAAACCAAAAATCGGAACACTTGAAAGCACTTCATTCTCATTTTCAAGTTGGGAGCTACTTCACTTCTAACTTAAAGAAAGCTCTTTAAAAATAAATAAAATAGCAAGGAAAAAAGAAAAAGAGAGGAAAAAATCTTAGCACTCTTAAAGGCTGATCACAGAGCAAGAAAAGAATTGAGTAATCCATTTCATGCAGCTGCCTATGAGCAAAAGAACTTCTTATTTCTTTAAATTGAAGACTATAAAAAATGATAGCTATCAAATATTTCTGGCACAAATCCAACTACTGAATTTTATTCCTCCTAACATTTCTGTCTTTATCTCAAAATAGGAGAACAAAAAATCATTTTGTTTTACTATCATCAAAATAGAATGCAAATGAATTATAAATCTTGTTTTAAAAAGCAGAAGAAAAAATAATTACATAAAAAATTTGAAAGAAATAATTAATTTTTTTTTTAAATTTGAATTTACATCCAAAACAAATGTGGAATTCCCATAATTTTGAAAAGAATATGTAAAGAATTTAAAAGAAAAATGTTACTGCTTACAAATTTCAATTAAAAAATTAAAGAATAAACTGAACAATTTAACTAAAAGTCTGTTTGGCTATAACTGTGAGTAACTCGGATTAGTCGATGGACTGATTGCAGAAAAGTATTCATATACTAAGTCACATGTCTGTCAGTAATCAATGAAAGCGTTATTTTTGAATAAACCGCACGAAACTGCCGTCTTGAATGAATAGATGACTCGATCAAACTGCGCAAAACCGCCATTTTGGATAAATAAATGACCGGTCAAACATTTGACGACTGGTTTTGACTGGTTTAGAACTACTTTGTTACGCGCAACACCATTTAACGGTTAGTTGCCACGACCAATCCGAGTTACTCCAAAGTTACAGCCAAACAGACTTTATTTACATCCAAAACAAATAGTTAAAAAATCAAAGCAATCAAATTTTCTGAAATTTGTTGCATTATGGTTCCTCATATCTCAAGAATAAAACTCAAGAATTGGCAAATAAAAATCTGTCAAAAATTGAAACAATGCTGAATAGACAGAATGCCAATCAGCTACACATCAACGTTTTAGAAATACAGATCACAATTCCTTGAATTTAATTTGAAAATTGGATCAACCAAACTGCATAATCTCCCTTTCTCAACAAAACAATGTCAAGCAACAATAATAATGTCACTTGAAAGTAATATCAAAAAACATCTATAATGTTTATCTCGTGTTATATGAAATCAATTTGCTTTTAATATTTTATCATGATTGATTTCAACATCCACTCATATTATAATATAAAGAATAAATGGTTATTACTTTTTCATCAACAGCCAATCCATGTCTTAATCTCCATACAAACAATTACTTTAATGCTTTGAATAATTAAAATAACATTAAACATTGACAAGACAAAGTTAGAATAAATTTCAATATAAAATCATCTAAGTTCTTTCAATTTCCATTTTCATCCATTTAATGTCACAATTGAGACTGAAAAAAAGAGAAAAGCTAAAAAAGAGAGCAAAGATTTAAAATTATTGAAATTCTTGCTTCTTTTATCTCCTTAATTTCTTATCGCTTGAAAAATTATAGGCCTGTTTACATGAAGCTTCCACTTGAAGTGCATTTTGCAGGAAATAGCAAAATTTGCTGCAAATCTCAAGAGAGCCAAACTATCTTCTGCAACAAACTTCACTATGACTTAACACATATTCATAACCACCAAAAGTTATAAGTATATGTACTTTAGCAACAGCAGTAATATTCCTGTTTATGATCAAATTATACAATGCCACATTAGCATTATCTCTACTCATAAATATTTCTTGCCTCATTAAAAAACATTACTGTAAAATTCAACGTTAAAAAAATAAAGTATAAGTAAAAAAGTTTTTAATTTCAATTTAATTGCTACTGTAAAAGACAGCTTTATTTCCTTCCTGGTTTAGGTAAGTAAATTAATTGTGGAAACATAAAAGCACAGTATGGTTATATTCTGCATTATTCATCAAGTTACCGTACCTTATCACTATAAAAAGTTACAGTAGTTATTTTCAATGATTACATTTATTGAAATCCAATAAATATAATTATAGCTATGTATGTATGTATTTATGTCTGTGCAACGCTGTTACATACAATGTGCAGCAACAATCCCTGCAACATTGGAATGACATACCGAAACTTTTTGCAATACTCGATCATTGCAGTGTGTGGTGTCGTAGTGTTGGGTTTGGCTGCCACCAAACAACGGCACAGTAGGCGAGATCGAAAAGTCATTTAAAAGAGTGTAACCAAGTTTATACTTATTTAAATTTCAATTTGCACGCTGTTTACACAAATTAATTTGTGTAAATGTCGTTCAACCGTGTTAAACGAAAACGGTCCATTTTCGTCGAGCAAATGCGCGTGCAATGGAATTTGACGTTTATTCTATTTGTCGCCATCTTGAATCCTCGCTTAGAATATAAGTAGTAACAATGTGCATGATTCTCAAAATTGTTACTATTGTTACTATTTGTTACTAATTGTTAATGTCTAATGTTAATTTTCTTGTAAAAGAAAAGCAGGCAAGAATGATGTGCTTGCTGAAAAATAACTGCTCCGTACAGCTTGTTTGTTTATTACGGCAGCCACATTTGTGTGAATTATGTGTAAATTCTAGTGTAAATTCCAGTGTAATTTCCAGTGTAAATGCATATGCAACATTTTAACTCAAAAAGTCAGTCGTGCAACTTGACATTTACACTATCAGTTGCACTAGTCGTTTAGTGCAAAAATAATTTTCAAACCCGCCTAGTGATATGACAAAATAATGATCTAAACCTCATTATACCAATACAAGATGGTTCATAAAGGCGATTGAATAAAAACCGTCATTTTTGACAGGTTACTGCTAGTTAATAAATAACTATTGGTAATTGTTTAAAAATAAGAATAGTAAGAGCAGTTGTTCAAAAATAGCAATTGTTCAATAATAGCTAGCAATTGTCATTTTAAAACTACAATTATTATAAAACAGAAAAAGTTCAACTCAACTTCAACCCAAAAATACTACATATATATATATATTTATCATATTTGCTTGTTCCGACAGCTTTGTCTGATTTTGTCTTTCCCCTAACAAAATCTGGTTGAGGATATACTATACAGCTTTATCTTGCCAATATCGCCCACATCTGACAGTTCCATTCGGTTTGACTTCCATCTATTTCTCTTATCCAACCATCTACCACTTTTCCTCAATGTTTTTTTCTGCTTAGTTGGTCCACAGCTATGTGGCAAATCGGATTTCAGAGGATTCATAAGATGCTCTTTTTCCAACATCTCTTCCTTTCCATTGTGCTCAGAAGAGGATTTTCAGCATCACCAACACCAAAAAACAACACAAATCTCAGCAATTTTGACCATCATCTTTTTTCAGTATACTTCATTCCCTCTTTCCATCTTCTCCAATCCCAACAACAAAAAAAAAAAAAAAAAAATAACACCTGCCATAAGTGCCAATCTTTAAAACCATTTTTCTATCCAAAAAAGTTTTGCCAACCAATAGTATAGACTATTAAGAGAGCACAATGTGCCTAGATGCCATCAGTCTGAGCCCGGTTGCATGTCCCACACGCCAAACAGCATCAAATCCCAGATCCATCAGTCATCGCTGAAAGAGCACTTCCTGTCGCAGACTCCACCCAAGGGTTCGCAGTGTGATAACGATGCACTCTCTCTTTACGCCATAAAACAGAGCTCAAACCAAACACCGCACGGGTCTTCTAGGCAGCAGACTGACAAGAAGCAAAGTACACAACCCATAAACGAACATCTAGCCCTCATTTTTTACCTCCTCATACAGATGGAAAAAGAAGACAAGAGCATCATCTGCAATGTGTCTGAGTGCTGTGTCAGCAACGTTATGTCCTCTCTGCCTAAATCGTTCTCATATGTCACGGTTAAATGGCCCTATTGACTCGCCGCCGCTTTGCCGTTAAACCGTGCTTTGCTTTCGTTAAACTTCATTAACCTTTCAAGTCTTGTCCCTCAAATTCTTATACGTTAATTACAGTCAGAGAGCACTTAAGGTAAGATGAAGAAAAACCGGTCATCACTGATTAATATTTTGAATTTCAACAAATTCAGTTGCTGAAGACGCTGTGACAGTTAGAGCTGAACAAGTGTCACACTCAGCCATGATGTCCCATCTATATTGTATATTTCTATATCTAAGTACCAAAGCTAGTAATGTCACATAGCTGACTATGACACTGACAAGTGAGTTAGCGTAGTTCAACTCTATGACAATGAGTTAGCGTAGTTCAACTGTATGACAATGAGTTAGCGTAGTTCAACTGTATGACAATGAGTTAGCGTAGTTCAACTGTATGACAATGAGTTAGCGTAGTTCAACTGTATGACAATGAGTTAGCGTAGTTCAACTGTAGTTCAACACTAATTCAGCATAGCTGACTAGCATAGTTCAACTGTATAATGACACTGAGTTAGCATAGTTCAACTGTACAATGACACTGAGTTAGCATAGTTCAACTGTATGACACTGAGTTAGCATAGTTCAACTGTATGACACTAAATTAGCGTAGCTGACTATGACATTGAGTTAGCATAGCTGACTATGACACTGAGTTAGCATAGCTGACTATGACACTGACAAGTGAGTTAGCGTAGTTCAACTGTATGACAATGAGTTAGCGTAGTTCAACTGTATGACAATGAGTTACCGTAGTTCAACTGTATGACAATGAGTTAGCGTAGTTCAACTGTATGACAATGAGTTAGCATAGTTCAACTGTATGACACTAAATTAGCGTAGCTGACTATGACACTGAGTTAGCATAGCTGACTATGACACTGAGTTAGCATACTGACTATGACACTGAGTTAGCATAGCTGACTATGACACTGAGTTAGCATAGCTGACTATGACACTGAGTTAGCATAGCTGACTATGACACTGAGTTAGCATAGCTGACTATGACACTGAGTTAGCATACTGACTATGACACTGAGTTAGCATAGCTGACTATGACACTGAGTTAGCATAGCTGACTATGACACTGAGATAGCATAGTCAACTGTATGACACACAGTACAGTTGAACTGTATGACACTGATTTAGCATATAACTGACTGTGACCCTGATTTAGCATATAACTGACTGTGACCCTGATTTAGCATATAACTCAATATATGACACTGAGTGCTAAAACTAATAAACTAATAATAAGTGTCATACTTATTACTTAACTATGACACTTAAGTATGAAAAAACATGCGAATAGTGTCATACTTGATTTTCTTTCTTTGATAATAAATCATGTTATACCAGCATTGTATTGATTCTCTTTATTTTTCAGATTCTCGGAAGCAGGAAATGATGTTAATTACGTCGTTACGCGTTACGGAAGAAACGGTTTGTTGAAAAGGCCATTAATGACATTACAGTCATTTTCCATGCTTAAATTGTGATTTTGGCGCAACCATTCCATATTTCTACTAGATCGATGCTGGCTATGAAATAACTAATAAGAATAACTTATCAGTATGATATTTAAAAAATACTACTTATTTTACACTAAATAATTCATTTTCCCTCACACATTCAACCTCATTCTATTCAATAAACTAAATTTGTAATGTTTGTATTTTCAATATACAACACAACACCAGCTAACACGAGCAAATAAATGAGGAAAAAATGGAGTGTTTTTAAAAAGTATACAAAGTGGAAAATTTATCCCTCTTACCAAGGTCCCAATGGAAAAGAATTACGCCAATGGCTGAAGGGGCCAGCAAAGGGCAAATACGAATACGTGGAATGAATAAAAAGCCAAACTCAAAGCTATTCAGCCAATCTGCTTGCATTGGCTACAAGATAGGAAAAGAGAGACGAAACTAAAAGGAAAAAAAGCAATTTATCAATGTGGCACCAGGGGAGATAGAATCAATAAGCAGAACAAGTTAGAATTGGAAGCTACCAGTCAATGCCAAATGAAGAAAAAAGATAAATAGATAAATACATATATACACAGTTGAGCAAGATAAATAAAAACATTTCATACCTCAGGTTATAATCAGGAGAAATCATCATCCTTCTACTCCAATAACTCTTGCCCTCCGATTGCCCCTGCCCCTTCCCTTCCCTTCCCCTTCGCGAATTCAGTGCACAGAGCCTTCGGATGGTTCCATGAAATTATATACTTATTCTGACTGCTGGAGGTTGTCTCACCAGAATTCTAGTTGACCTATCATTTACCCTAGTACAGCACTCAAATACCCTAGTGGTTTTTTCTATCACTGTCTTAATCTTACCGACGGATATTGAAAATCCGTTACCGGAGTTACCACTATTTCATTTTTTTAATAACTTTTTACGAACATTGTATTTTCTTCTCGCGGCAAACTCAGCACCTTGCAGCACAACTCTATCTCCTGATTGGTAAGTCTACAGAACGCAAGTGTAATGCTGAGGGCAGACATGCAGCGATTCGCATCACATTCCAATCGCTGATAGCTCTGCGAATGCTCAGAAAACGACACTTCCGTCGCGCAACCAAAATATCTACTTTTGAAAAAAGAACAGCCACCGTGTACTTTTTCGCCAGGCGATGCAAATCGCATCCAATAGGATTTTATCACGTGTTCTAAATGCTCCATTTTGTTTTTTTATTATCAACAATTGTTCCAAAATATTTGTTATTATGATGTCATTACTATGTAAATTGCTTAGTTATGACGTCATAACAACAAATATTTTGAAACAATCGCTTCCAGATTCGCCCCAAGTCTGCTGTAGCAAAGGCGATTTCTATTGCAAATCGCGAAGCAAAAACGCTAGGCGATGCGAAATCGCTGCATGTCTGCACCCAGCATTATGAATGGCTCGACATCTGCTTTTTTCCAAACCACAAATTTGTATTCTAATTTTGCTGGTTTCCAAAATATTCACATAACAAGATGATGAGTTTGGCTAAAATATTTTTTAAAAAAAGAATATTAGTTTAAACTGATAATAAGAGCAAGCTTATTTGAGACCAGGCTGCTATTGCAGACCAGACTGCTATTGCAGACCAGACTGCTATTGCAGACCAGACTGCTATTGCAGACCAGACTGCTATTGCAGACCAGACTGCTATTGCAGACCAGACTGCTATTGCAGACCAGACTGCTATTGCAGACCAGACTGCTATTGCAGACCAGGCTGCTATTGCAGACCAGGCTGCTATTGCAGACCAGGCTGCTATTGCAGACCAGGCTGCTATTGCAGACCAGGCTAAGCTACAATAAGACATAAAAGCACTAAACTATTCATTGCAAACTGGCCCCTGATGCACTGCCATTGTAAACAAATCAGCTATTAACTATAAAGCCATTATTTGAAACCCAGCTACAATTTAAAAGCACTAAACTATTCATTGCAAACAGGCCCCAGCGCTGCTATTGTAAACAAGTCAGCTATTAATAACTATAAAGCCATTATTTGAAACCCGGCTACAATTAAAACCCAGTCAACTATCCGCGACCAGGCTACCACTTGAGACAAAACTAAAATTTTAATATAGTCAGCTGGTTAAAGGATAGGCTACTATTAAAAGCCAGGCTGCTGTTACAAACAATTGAACTATTGGACCCAAGGCTCCAACTTAAAACCAAGCTACTCTTTAAGACCAGTCACCTATTACAAACAGCACTACAACTGAAAGCCAGACTGTTATTGGACACCGAGTTACTATTGATTCATGACAAGCACTATTTCAAAGAAAAAATTTTGGAAACCAAGCCAGACTGGGCTATTGTCGCCAAAATAAAACAGTCTTAAATCCAAAATCTTATGAACAAGTATATAACACTAAATAACACTTCAAATAACCTCCAAAATACTGTTAAAATAATCTTCACATTAACTACCTTCAACCAGCACTAAATTTCTTCTTAACATTAAATTTCAGTTTATAACCTAATAAATTCTAAAAAAAAAAACACGAAAAAAAACACGCATTTCAATTAACAATAAATTACAGCGGATATCTTTCACCACAATCTTTTTCCATTCCCTCCGAAAAACCCCCCGAAAAGAAATCAATTGACTAAATCTTATCTTAAAGCAGCCATCACTTGGCGCGAGACAATTCAAGTGAGGGTCATTAGTCCAGCTTAAGTGACAGGAATTAAGCTTAAGTAGTGGTAGCCAAAAACCCTGTAAGGCAGGCAACTGCTATTTTATCCTTTTTTTCCCTGCAGCCCATCTCTTTTCTTTGTCACACATTCTTAAGTCAATGGGAAAACGATTTCATTCCATTTGCCAAAACACACACTAAATTCCCACTGAAATGTGCTATTAATAACACAATAAAATATATTGTTGACGTTAATAGCTGTCAATACGTGTGAATAACACCGTTTTAACAACATAATAATATATCAGACATTAACGAGGACAAATAAAAATTTTATCACTATCGTGTAGCCGTGTTGCTATTGTAAAATAACTAGTAAAGTAGTAAATAGTACAATTGCATCACGTAATGGTGCTGCTAAAGTTTGAAACCAAAAGTTACCCAATTCATCATGGTCGCTAAAAAAAATAGCAAATAACCTCGTTTTAATTATTTAGTTTATTAGATGACTTCGCAAAATCTATTTTTCCTTCTTCCACCTTCTCTTTCCCTTTGAGTCTGTGGCTTTTGTCTTTGTGTTTTTGACCAATTCTTTGATAATGTAAGACTGCATTCCATTCTGCAATATAATGTACGAATGTAATATTTTTAGTCAAATGAGTTTGTTTATGTCAGATTTAATATTGGTCAGATCTACGATTGTCAGATTTAAGACGTGTACAGTGTTAAGTTGCCGCTTGCATCTATAACCACAATTCTCTTTCTCTCTAACACAAAATGACATCATCTATTACTTTTTCACATTTCATCATTCTGCGGAAAACCGAGGACATGGAACTAGTAAATGGCAATTGATAAAAATACGTTTTTCACTGAGCGAGGTTTTCTTTTCATGCATTTAGATGAGAACCTACCGACTAGCTGCACCATGACGCCACAGATGTCACAAATCAACGAGCAAAAAACGAACTTACCTAAAAAAACAAAAACAAAAAAAAATCATTAATAATCAAGTATAACACATTTGCACATATAAGTGGTCCAACCACATTACGGCAAATCAACATAAGTACCTATACCGAAAACACCACAATTTGAAATTTCAATAACAAATTGGTCTCTACTTAATGCAAAGTCACTACACAAGCAGGATTTAGCTATTAGAGGACTTTGGTAATTTAAGCATGTTCGCAAATTGATTTGCTATAACAAAGTTGGACCACAGAATATCAAACATTCCGACACTTAATTTTCTAGCAAAATTATTTTTTTGGAAAAAGTGCTCTCCAGTACCAGCTACTTGATGAATTTCCCCCACCAATTCAAACGTGGGCAATTGCAACGCTGGCCCAGATTGAGACTACTCAAGAAGAAGTCCTCCCATTTCCCCACAGAATGATATCCGCTTAAGCGCATACCCATTTGCGCTGCATTTTTCACACAATTCTCTTGGCCTAAATGGACTGCATCCTGGGTGTGCATATTTAAATGGCTTTCCCGTTACCCAACACCAACCTCCATCTAAACCGGCACAATATTTCGCAAGCCTTTCAAGTCGGCATACAAAAACAGACGCTCTATGGTCACGGATTTCAAAATCTCCCAACGGAAGTTTCACACGTTAAAGAGGTCGCTTTATAATAAAAACTTGTTTTTCTTAGAGAGGTTAGAATATAGTGCAATTTATTGCAGGTGTGATGCTTTAAATTGCCCTTGCAAACAATTGCTTTCGATTTATCAAAAGCAGACATTTTCCCTCAATTTTATGTCAAATTTTCATCTTTTCAAATTGATGTAGACACAGGAGGCAAAGGAATAAATTCACTTTATTTCTCTCCCTTTTCGTCGATGTAACTATAAGGGACGAGTGAAAAGGAGGCTTCAATTGGAGCCCTCGGGACACAATCGTCTTGACACGGCCGCAAAGTGAAGCTGGTAGCAGCTGGAGCAAAACTCTTCACGTTGGATTAACTTGCAATTCAGCCATGAGCGCAAGAACTTTAGCCGAAAAGAAGGAACGAAGGAATAAAAGAAAAGGAGTGGTGACCAACGACTCAACGATTCGCATTAACTTTAATTTGATGTTGCACCACTCAACACGGCGGCCTTCTAATGGAGAGATCCATCCAAACAGAAATCAATGAATCTACCCATCTCCCAACTGGCACGAAGAATGTCCGTAGACTAAAGTATTCGACAGAAAGATGGACTTCGGACGTCCAACCTCGTTATAACGAACTCGCTTGGAACGAAAACCTCTTTATAGCGGGCATATTACTTTTTAATTATATTGATTTCATTTTGTCAGATTTAGTATGTCAGATTCAGTTTTGTCAGACTTAAGACGTGTATGGCCTAAGTTGGCGCTTGTGTCTACAGGAATTTCTTCACTTTCCAATACGATTGACTATTGCCATAGGTCGATCGGGACGACCAGACGACGCACCAACTCCATTTATTGCTTGTTTCTTTTTCTCATTCCTGTAATTTTCCATTTCTCCACGTGTGGGGTTTCTTCTTGTCCTTTACAAAGTCTACACAGTTGATGTGCTGAGACCATCCAACTTCTTGCAGCTCGCTCCAAGGTTCCACCGTAGACTTTTCCCCAACTTTTTCGTATAGCGGGTATATAGCTGCTTGCGCCGGTAAACTCCATTCTCTCTATCTTTCATGATAAAACAATGATAGTCCCCATTTCGGCGTATGACTCCAAAATGTAGACATGCAAAAGATAAACCCATGTTGGATTTTCCAGTTAGTTGTCTTTCTCTTGTATATTGACAACTAAAATGACTGTATACATGGGATTCGAGGCTGTTCAGAGAAAGTACATTTTTTTGTAATCATTACTTACTATAGCACTTAACAACTTGATTACATGTTATAGCTATCCAAAAAATCTATATATTGGTATTTGGTTTCCAGAAAAGATGACTAACTTAAAAACTCATAAAACATGCAGCAGTAAAAAAAAATTTACAACATTTTCATTTATAATTGATAAATTTAAAAAACACTTCTATTTTTATCATGGGTAAATTCACTGATGTCTGTTAGTGTTTTGTATCACAAATCAAGGTCAACTTATAATGAATTTTCGGAAAATTCCCAATAGCAATGTTATATCCTTTGCATTGACTGCAGATCATCTGGATTCTGGATATTTATTAATTACCGTATAAGTCAACCCGTGTATAAGTCGACCCTTACTTAAAACGGGTCAAAAACCATTAAATTCGACCCCCTAAATTTTGTCTTTTTTATTATTTTATTTTCTTAAAACTTAAAACGGCTATTGACCGGCGTATAAATCGAACCAAATAAAAAAAAAAAAATAAAACAAAAAAACAAAAAAACTAAAAAAAATAAAATAAAACATTTGGTCCAAAAATCCTCGACTTATACGCGAGTATATACGGTATACCTATCACATTTTAATATCTTACAATTCCTGCTAATTAACCACAGCTTTATTCCATCGATTTGCACAGCTAAGAATTAAAAGCATTTCTAAAATTCAAAAACATTATACCATCTGTCAACAATATTTAATGCAAATCCAAACATCACGGCTTAATAAGCAACCAATTTTCAGCCTAATTGCTTAATTACAAAAATTTGTCCAATTCTCAAGCAGCTCCTTCATCAACAATAACAAAATGCTTTGTAATCAATCAAATATCCATAATCAACAAATATAAATATTGTTGTTTACAATCTTTACATAAAGAAAAGGTGATTGGGTCATTCATTTTTCTTTTCTATAAGAAAATGTTAATTTTAAATCAGTGGTATTAGAAGAGCTTTACTGTTGATGTGTATTTGCTGAAATTGCACGGCTTTTCTTTGTGGCCATAAGACTTAATTATGGCTTAATCTTTTCTTAATTCCTGTAAAGCCAATTAACTGACCAAAAATTATTACCAAAACAGCAAAACCACTAAACTAATCTCCAAACTTATGTTTTTTCTTCAACATTTCTGATTTCTCCTATTTCAAAGTCTTATTTACTTTTTTAATTTTTTCTCTATTCCATAAATTCAATTTTACAATTTTATAAAATCACTAATTATTAAAATTGTTTCAATACCAGGTGGTTTCAACACCTTTCCAATTTTCAAATAAAATGCAGGTGCACCTAACCCAATGCCTTGATTTTCTTAGATTAATTTCCATCTCGCACATATTTTATGTTTTAATTTTTTTTCCCTGTAGCATCTAAACTGCACATGAATGCCAAAAATAAATTTCTCTGCATCATATTATCCCTAAATCTCATTTTACATCATCTTATCTGTTAGCAAATAGATAAAAAAATATTAATTAATTGGCAATATTTATATAAAAAAAATTTGATATTTTTTTTAAACAAATTTTTACCACATGAATAAACTGCAAAAAATAGAAGATTAAAAAAAAACATGATTGATTAAAATAAAATTTTCTTTCGCATACCTTTATAAATGAGTGATTTCGTTCTCTTAAAAAGAAAAAAATTGCCAACAAATTTAATCTTTGTCAAAAAAAAAAAAATGTAAATGGAATGAAAACTTCAATTAACTCTGCTTGAATTATGATCCTCTTTTCATGAATATACATACTCTTAATTTGATTCTCCTGTCATGTAAAATGCTAAGTTATTTCTTCATCCAACATTTAAAAACAAAATTTTGCTTGAAAAAAAAATTGAATTAAATGAAATAATTAATGAGCCTTCAGCCTTAAATTATATTTCATTTATTGCACCAATATTTATCCCATCAGCCATTTTCTTGTGCCATTCAATCAAGCTGCTTAAGTAATAAGCAGTATGTGTGGCCCCAAGTGCAATGCAATGGCAGCTGCAGCCTTAGTGCTACTACATGTGCCGTTCACCGACAACTCTTTGCTCACACTCAAAGTGATAGTTTGTGGTTACAAGTAAAAGCCAAGGGTATCAGGGGTTTGGTGTTTCCTATACAGCAATTTAGTCCAGCCACAAGTATAGTTAAGATAAGAACAAAATAGCCAAGATGGACGATATGCTTCAAGCTGAGCTGCACTTTGCCAGATAATCCCAGAGGAACCAAAGTAACTTCTGCCTTCCCAACTCAACAATAAATTATGTCAGATTAAATGTTACAGCTAATATTTTGTGAATATCAAATGTGCGTTAACTATTAGTTGTAATAGAAACGATGCTCAGTGCTAAGAATCCTGAAGTTGGGAGTCCAGCAGAGCAAAAGATCATAATTTATTTCTGTAGATCCATGAACTAGATCTAGATCCAGATCCATGAACTAGATCTAGATCCAGATCCATGAACTAGATCTAGATCCAGATCCATAAACCAGATATAGATCCAGAACCATAAACTAGATCATGATCCAGAACCATAAACTGGATCTAGATTCAGATCCATAATTCAGAACCATATCTAGATCCAGATCCATATCCACGTCTAGATCCAGATCCATATCCATGTCTAGATCGAGATCCAAATCCATATCTAGATCCAGAATCCGATCTAGATCCAGATCCATATCCATGTCTAGATACAGATCCATATCCATATCTAGATCCAGATCCAGATCCAGAATTCGAGCTAGATCCAGATCCATATCCATATCTAGATCCAGATCCAGATCCAGAATTCGAGCTAGATCCAGAATCCGATCTAGATCCAGAATCCGATCTAGAGCCAGAATCCGATCTAGATCCAGAATCCGATCTAGATCCAGAAACAGATCTATAAATCCAGAACCAGATCTACAGATTCAGAACCAGATCTATAGATCCAGAACCAGATCTATAGATCCAGAACCAGTTCTATAGATCCAGAACCAGATCTGTAGATTCAGAACCAGATCTAGATCCATAAACGAAATCTAGATCCATGAACCATATGTAGATCCATAAACCATATGTAGATCCATAAACCATATCTAAATCCATGAACTACATGTAGATCCATAAACCAAATGTAGATCCATAAACCATATCTAAATCAATGAACCTTAGCTGCCCGATATCTTGATGCTAAAATTGAACTGCGCATCACCAACAGCGCACAACAATCGCAAATGCTGATGTATGCTACATCAAAAGATAGTCCGCTGTTGTTTTTTATAATGTTGTCATTCTGTTATTTTCAAATTAAACTCCCATTGATTGTAGCGTAAAACTAAATTGATTAGTCACTGACGTGCATCTGGGAATGAGTACAAGTGCTGAAGTTATTAATTCTTTTCATACTCATATCTATTATCAATAGACTAAATAAAGACCAACAGAAAATTCCATAATATTTGCCATTCCGTTTGACTGTACCTAGGTCAATATTTTGACATGGATGTTGCCTACACGCTTCCATTGGCATTATTATCTTATAATAGCTGAAATAATCATCAGCTTGTTTACCATCCTTGAGTTGAGAAAATTCAAAATTCCAATTCCCAATGTGCATATAACCTTAAAACAATGTGAGCTATTCAGTTTTTTTGTTTGTATTAAAATGCAAACGAGAAAGAAAAAGCAGAAAACCTGTAGTTAAATAATTAAACAATATCTCTTCTCTTCCTCCTTGTTCTGCAAGTTCCCTATTGCAATTGCAATTCCAAATCGCATCATTTCTATGCAATTCTCATAGCACAATTCAAAAATAAAACATTAAATGTAAAAATGGTCCTTTTTATTTTAATGTCTTTTGGTCTTTTTATAGAGAAATGAAACATTTCCATAGAACAAGGCAAAAGGCTACACATAAAGTGCATGGCTTTGAGCATATTTCACGCTCAAAATGTTGGGCATACCAATTTTAAGCTCTACTTTCTTTCCAATCCCATTATACAGAAAACTAACCTAATGGAATTGCTAATTTTTTTTTCTTTATGTGCTCTGAACTATGACACAGCACAAAGAAAAAAAAAAAAAAGAAAAGAAAAAAAAATATATGGAATTTTGTGTTAATGTGCTTTTGAATGCCAACTAAAGAAAAATATTACCGGTAAGAGCTTAAAAACAACTTAAAGAAGAAGAAAACTTTCAACACTTTTCTCATACTTTTAATTCCTTTCGCTTTCTAAGCTGTGCTATACTGTATGCCCCTAGTTATTGACTAAAACATTTTTTTTTTAGTCGAAAACTCTTTAATGACTATTGTTTATATCCGCATATAAAAAATCCGGTTAATAGTTAGACATCTACTAAACTCGATCTAACAATTCGTGCAAGAAACTCCCATTGGTTAATGGCCTACGCATTGTACTGAAAGTATATATTCATTCTCTAGTTGAGCTGAGTCGAAAAATCATTGCTTTGTAGTCCAAAAATGTGGGTACCATTGTTAACAAATGAAAATGATCGTAAAATATTTAAAAAAATTATATATTTGGGTTTTTGTATTGTTGCGCACATTTTTTGGTTACGAAACAGCTCGACTAGAGGATTAAAATAAAATATCACAATATATACTTTCGGTACAATGCAAAAAAGTTCACTTTTCAGGTTTTTGTATTGTTGCGCACATTTTTTGGTTACGAAACAATGATTTTTTGACTCGGCTCGACTAGAGGATTAAAATAAGATACCACAATATATACTTTCGGTACAATGCAAAAAAGTTCACTTTTCAGTTTCGTGCACGAATTGTTGAATAGAATTTATAGATACCTACATCAAGTTTAAAACATGTGATCTTTTGCAGTCCATTGGATGTGTCAAAGATGTGATTGAGAGATTGGAAACATCATGTCCGAAAGCCATGTAATAATTAAAAGATGGTACGTTTGAAAATAGACAGTCGACAAATTCAATATTCAGCAATGTCCGTTCTTTGAGTATTTTAGTTGGTTATATCTAGAACCCAGAGATATTCATAAATGTCCATGTTCCCATATTTTGCCAAATTTGACTAAAAATGCATAAATGTACTTTTTCAGTTGTACGCATTCAGTTTATCAAATTTTGTGATGGAATTTCACAATTTTGTGATTAAAAATCCACCAATTTCAAAATTTTTTCGATGAAATAAAACCAAATTACAAAAATTTGCATAAAAATGCATAAATGTACTTTTTCAGTTGTACGCATTCAGTTTATCAAATTTTGTGATGGAATTTCACAATTTTGTGATTAAAAATCCACCAATTTCAAAATTTTTTCGATGAAATAAAACCAAATTACAAAAATTTGCATAAAATTCTACCAAATTCAAATTTTTTTAAATAAAATTTTACCAAAATCAACAATTTTTAGATTTAATATCGCATATCTTCTATTTTCATTTTTTATTGCATAAATTGGAATTTTTGATGCTTTAAGTTTTTTTACGTGCACAAAACGATATACTGTTCTTCCATTCTTAGTAGATAAAAAGCATCGCAAATATAAATAATGATGAAATGTAAAATTAACCTTTTTATCATGAATAAATTTCATTTTTCATTGTGTACAAAACGTATATCTAAATATGTACCTCTCATTAATGCACTGTGTATACACACCATATCTCTAGTATTAACTAGATTTTATAATGCATACCTAATTATACTTCTTTAATACATACACATACCTTAAAACTGACAGTGTTTTTGCATTCCCCTTGCTCCTACTATAATATAATCTCAATGCCAAAACAAAATTTTAACAAAATCTCAGCAAAGCTACAAACAATTTTTATGGCAACTGACCACCTCCTTAATCCTATCCTGTTCCAACTGCCATCTCACTATCTTCCTTTCCTACCTTGCACTCTTGATGTAACTGCACTTTCACTGTCATAAAACGTCATCTCTTTCTTGACCCCCTGCAACTTGCACTCGAGAAAGAAGACTTAAAAAAAAAGTGTAAAAACCAGTTTTAAATCTGTGTAAAATGAGAAGATGCAAGAATGGAGTTAGAAGAGAATCATTAATAAAAGTTTAATGTGCTATTGGTGGTGACACACTATTGTGGATAAATTTCGCACCACTCATCCATCTCACTCCCTTCTCAGCACACAGCATCGATTGAGAAGCAATTTCTGTCACCAGTTGGCCTCATTTCCAATCTCGAACTGTCACAAGGGGATGCAAAAAGAAAAATAAAGACTTAGATACATCCACCAGGAGACACATGCCTGCAATAGTTTGTCTTTTCCAATAAAAAAAATCACCAATTTCTTCCTTCCCCAATGGATAATTCAGTTTGCTGCAAACTGATGTTATCATTTGTCCAAATAACAGATTTTTCAATACTTTACGTAGCTACATTTCATAAGCATTTGAACCCCAATTTATTTTTTGAAAAACTCTGTTCCAAGCTGAACTCCGATTCCAAAACATTGCGAGTAACTCCCATTGGTTAGAGCCTGTTTGCTTGCTCATTAATGTTCGTTTATCTTCGTTTATCTTCGTTTATCTTCGTTTATGCCCTTTTATGGTCATTTTGCGAATTATTTTTTTTAAGTGCATTAAAAAATTGCTGGGAAAAGGCTCTAGCCAGTGGGAGTTTCTTGCGATGTTTTGGAAACGAAGTTTAGATTTCTGAGTCAAAGTGGTTTATTGTATACTTCGGGTACAGTTTCATTGTTACGACTTACACTGGATTCACACATATGCTGGGCGCAGACATGCAGCGATTTCGCATCGCCTAGAATTTTCGCCCCGCGATTTGCAATAGAAATCGTCTCTGCTACAGCTGACTTGAGGAGAATCAAGAAGCAATTGTTTTCCCATCCCATTGGATGATTGGATGTGATGTGCGTCGCCTGGTGAAAAACACGATGGCTGTACTTTTTTCAAACGTAGATTTTTTAATAGCGCAACAGAAGTTACGTTTTCTGAGCATGCACAGAGCCAACAGCGATTGGCATGCTATGCAAATCACTGCATATCTGCACCCAGAATTAGAGAGGTTACAGACTAAAATTACAGCTAAAATGATAAATTTCATTGTTGTGGGCCCAACGTTACACCTAAAGCCCAGTTTCCATGCACGTGCTAAAATTCGTAGTCAAAGCAGCAAAGCACCATATGAAAATTAAAAAATGCCATAATATTGAATCAACATATCTATCAACATTAAAAAATATTTTCTGAATATTGTTTAGAAATTTTCTTGTTTCATGGGGAGTTCCCATGCAACACAACATTTTAGCGCACGATGAATGCACGTTAACGCGTGCATGAAAACCAAGCTTAAGGTCGTCCTCAGAAAAGTCACCACAGAGATAACCAACCGGCGTTTATCACCAGCATCGCTTCTTGATTCTTCTTTACAACTAATATTAATAATAAAAAATGCACATTCTACAGTTCCAATTCTAGCGTACGATAGCGATAAATATTGCCAACTCAGCAAATCCCCCTTCTTTTTGCTGTAAAAAAAAAAGAAGAAAAAAAATTCGTCATTTCCAACCACACACAAGAGTTGGGACGTGAGAGTAGGTGGTATGAGATAAACCTCTCCGTCTTCCCCTATCTTATCTCTTTAAAGATGGCTCCTTGTGCAAAGGGTCAACGGGAGTCGTAAATCGAACAAACTCCACTGACCAAAAGTGGAATCCTTTTGCTGCACTCTGAAATTGGATTTCTCATCTTCATGCCATACTCCAACTGTCCCTCTTTTCAAAACCCAAGGGCACAGATCTCAAAAAGTATCAAAAAAAGAGAAAAAATAACCTCAAACCAACATCAACCACAGGAGAAATCCTTCTACGTGACTCTCTAAAACAATTTACTTTTCCATAAACTACACATCTGCTGGTTTAGTGTTTCTAAAAGTTTAAAGGAGTTGTGTGCATGCAATCAACAGCAATGTTACACTCAAATTTCATTGGTGCCAATACTTAACCCAAAAATCGAAAGATCCATTTGCCCCAGAAGAGCAAAAAATAATATTGCGTTTCATTCAATTCTATCGGTAATGGTTCTATCTTAGAAAAACACAACTTGTCCACTTTTATACTGGAGACCGAGGGGTCCGCCAATCGGGATTTGACATGAGAAAGATTCGAATCTTTGATAAATCTTCGGGATTCGACAGGATTCAGAAGATTAAAAAAATTAGTAACTTGGTACCAGATTTAATGTTTTTTTACATTTTCGGTTGTTAGTAAATTGACAATGCAGTCGGTGTGCTTTTTACCAGCTTTTTAACACAAATATTGCGCAAAATTGCAACCTGGTGCTACAAGCAGTGCACAGCTTTATCGATTACAAATATCGACTACAAATATCGCTATAAAATTATTGATATTAATTTATTTATAATCGATAATAAAGAATTTTTTGAGATTCGGGATTCGGGATTCTGATGATTCGGAAGGACTGTGAGAAAGATTCGGACGAATGTCGGACCCCTCGCTGGAGACACACTAGGCGCGAATCGCGTCGTTTTGCGATTTTTAATCCGCTTATTTCCGGTTAAAATCCCCTTTTGCCAAGCGATTTTGAAAGTACATGCTGGCAGTACTTTTTTGATTGCGATTCGAAATCGCAGTCAATCAGAAGCGATTTTTTAAGATCATTTAAAATCGCAAAGCGATGCGATTCGCACGATTTGCTCCTAGTGTGTCTCCAGCATTAGTCTTATTTTGTGAAATGCACCAACAAATACCAATGGCATTGTCAGTTAGCCAATGGGAGTTTGTCGTGAAGAATTTTTCGTTTCCAAAATATTCGAATGGGTCCTCTGGTTAGATTCAGTATGTCAGATTTAATATGTCAGATTAAAGACGTGTATGGTCTAAGTCGCCGCTTGCGTCTATAAACTAAATTCTCTCTCTCTCTCCAAGATATTCATAGTCCTATATTTAACAGCTTGACCGTCGACTCGCACCATACATTCAAATTTACATATATCCGCCGGCTATCAAAATATTCTCATTTCTTTTTTATTCACATGAGTACCTTACTCCGTTGAAGCTCGACTAAATCCAGACATTTTTGTGGTAAAAAAAAAATTCCCACTTTTCCTCTTCGCCCCTTTCCCAATGTAAAATTAAACTAAGGTGGTTAAATTGTGTGGGGTGTAATTCAACTCGTAATAAAAAGCCAACTTAAAAGCAGTTAGTAAGAAGCAAATCGTCTGAGAATTCCTTCGGGGACAGCCAACATTTATTGCCTTGGGAATCATTCAAAATATTTAAAGAACTTATCCCTAACTCACAAATTCCTACCAACACGAGCAACTCCCCCTCTCTCTCGCAAATTCTGCAATAAATTATGGGCGCATCAGATCGGAATGAAAGGACGAAAGTGAAAAATAGAAAGAAAAAAGAAAGAAAAAAAAAAAAAACATACTTGCAAATTTGGTTTTGGAAGCAGCAGCAATTTATTTAGTCATGTTTAAACTTGCTTCTAAAGTTACCCCGCTATTTTTTCATTTCAATTTGACACTACACGTCTCTGTTTATCTCCCGGATTGAGCGATGAAATATGGCAAGAGGTTTAAAGACGACAGTTTACGCTTCCATTGAGTACCAAAGTGTGCAGTCTAAATGGGACTCTTTTCTTATCGACATATAAATAGACGGCTAAAGAGTCAACCAGTCACTTTATACATATATTGAAAATAGTAATACAGTAGGTGCGTTCAATATCAGTAAGTCATTTTGATTTATTTCACTTATCGAAACAGGAAATGACGTTTTTTATGTCATATCTTTGATAAGTCAAATTTAAATAATACAAATAAGTCATCTTTACTGACTTATTTCACTTGTAGAAAATCAAGCAACAAGTTTTGTACAGGTAACAAATTCTGTAAATAACTTTGATGATAGTTTAAGTTTTCTAATAGTTAGATCGAGAGCCATTTTGATATCACCAACAGCTTTGTACATGCTCATAATATTAGCATATTAGTAGTTCAAACAATAAAGGCTGGTTCACAATAGACGCATCATCGTTCACAATGACCTAAAATTTTGCAAACAAACTCTAGCTTGTCGACTGCATGCATAGTTTGCATGCAAAAGCTAGACTAGAATAATTTGAAGTATTGCAAGCTTTTTCGTTTGTGGAATGTGCCGTATGATGCATGGACAATCAAAACGATTCTCTTGTGATTTCTCCCAGCCAATCACAGCCTCTGAATCACTTGTTGCCATATTGTTCCAGTAGGTGTGACGACATTCTACTTCCTAGTGACTGACGACATTCTACTTCCTAGTGACTGACGTCATTCTACTTCCTAGTGACTGACGTCATTCTACTTCCTATTGACTGACGTCATTCTACTTCCTAGTGACTGACGTCATTCTACTTCCTAGTGACTGACGTCATTCTACTTCCTAGTGACTGACGTCATTCTACTTCCTAGTGACTGACGTCATTCTACTTCCTAGTGACTGACGTCATTCTACTTCCTAGTGACTGACGTCATTCTACTTCCTAGTGACTGACGTCATTCTACTTCCTAGTGACTGACTGTGACTTTACTTTAATGTTATTTAGTTCAGAACTGTGTTCACAATGATGAGAAGAACTTTCGTACGAAAAAACATGGCGTACATGCAAAAATTGACTCATCACATGAAAGCTACGCATCCATTGTGAACTAACCTTAAGTCACTTTTTTCAGACACTTAATTAAAGCAGAATTCAGTTTGACTTATGGATATTGAATACACCTATTGTCAATATAAACAGGAATTCAGTAGTATAATGTATAAGAAGTGGGGAAAAAATGTCTACATATTTTTTATAACAACTGCTGTGATGATTCAGTCCAAAATTATTTCTTTGCAGAAAATTGCAGCTGCAAAAAGTTTGAAAGAAAATGTGAGACAAGTTAGCCAAGTGGATAAAGAAATTGATTCTTGTTCAGCAGTGCAAACACTAACACACACAGACACAAGACAGCTGTGAGACTGTGAAGATTACCAAGAGATTTTATTCTCTAAGTACTAATTTCAATAGTCAAGACAGGGTCATAAGTGTGAATTACCAAGCACTTTCTGAATGTCTCAAGAATTTCCGAGCACAATGGTGCATACCTCTTGCTTTCGCACATCTGCTTAGTGGTGTCTTTGATGCATGCATGCACCACTTGGGCTTAAAAACAGCGGGCAGTCAATAATCTGACCTTTCAGAGCATTCATTAGTGGAAAATTGTGCCAATATCGATTTTTCAAAAAGTTTTAAAAGTTGAAGAATAAGATGAGCCATCATGAGTTTTTATTTATTAATGTGCATTTTTCATTTATCTTTTGCTTCGTACTTTACATTAGCAGCCATTTTGTAGATCGTTTGAAGTCTTTATGAAGCTTTTCTAGTCTGATGTTCAAACCACTCCGTAACGTAACGCAAGATGACTGCGCAATGCATTGTGGGTTTAAAATCCCAGAAGGAAGTATATGATTGATCGGATTACATTTACTGTGAACAAAATCATACGTTACTTCCATTAAGTTACATTAAATTTTTGTAAGTTACATTACGTTACGTTATGTTCAATGTGAACTACAAGTAACAATTTTAGAGTTTTCCACCTTAATTTTGAGTCATTTTGAAACAACATACATTCAGCCATTTTGACCACAGAGCTGCATCCCAACTGACAAAAAACTTTCTCTACCCACATAAAAGTAATTGCAAACATTCGCAGCAATGTAAACATGTACTCTTCCATTCGCAATTCGCATTCAATTATTCATCATCCGCTTAAAAATTAATTTAGACAAAAAAAGTTTCGTTTAAAATTTAATTTCTAATTCAGACAAGTTTCATTCCACTTCATTTTGCCCAAACACATGAAAAGACAAATTAAGATGTAAACTCACTAAAATTGTATTAGCTGCTGTTATCTCAAGAATAAAAATTGAAAAACTTATCCCATCCTCGAAATACAAGTCGTCTCTCAAAAGTATCATCTTTACTCGGCATTGTGGCTACTCTAGGGATACATGTCTTGGTTCGTAAAACTTCAAGAGAAGCAAAATTATCTTGCCCGCTTAAACCGATTAGCATAACAAACCAAACAGGCGCTCCCTGGACAATGAGTGCAATCCATATAGCATAGCTATCCCGAAGTCTCATGCTAATTACCTTTCTTAATAAATAATTAAATAACAAAACAATAGCCTCTAGTCAGTCCTGAAATGACCATTAATAATTCCTCAATCAAAATTTAATTTCTTATTTTATATGTGAAGTCCTTATAAGCCACTGTACTTTTTATCTATTTGGAATGATTGTTACTGGGTACAGTCGTTCTCTTAACATAAATATTGCAACTTTTGATAAATTTCTTAATGCTTAGTTCCCACTTGGCAGAAATTCCAACAGAAAATTTTCTGCTGCAGAAAATATTGAGTGTTTACAAATTGCCTTCCTTAGCTGGCATCCATTTTTAAATTCTACTTTTCTGCACTTTTTTGCCCACTTTTCAGTACGACAGAAAAACATACTTTTCTGTCGGAATTTCTGCCAAGTGGGAACTAAGCATAAGAATTATCCGTATTCCCTCAAAAACAACCGAGTCTGACCTGTTTTTGACAAGTAGACAACTGGTCATTTTTCCGTCATGTCGTAAAATTCCAATTAGAGTCATAACACGTAATACTCACTATTATCCGGCATGCCGTTGTTTCCGAGGGAATACGGTATAAATATTAAATTTAATCATGAAGTTGATTACAACAATATTTCAAAGATTTAGAAAAATAATATAATTTTTCAAATAACTTGTGATATTAGAGGATTTGCGCTGATCACAAAAACGTATGTATGCATGAGCGTACAAACGAATAGATTAAAAAGTTATACGTTTGTACGTTCATGCGTTTGTACGTTCATGTTTGTACGTTCATGCGTTTGTACGTTCATGCGTTTGTACGTTCATGCGTTTGTACGTTCATGCGTTTGTACGTTCATGCGTTCGTACGTTCATGCGTTCGTACGTTCATGCATTTGTACGTTCATGCGTTTGTATGTTCATGCGTTCGTACTTTTGTGTTAATACGTGATGAGTGTTTGCGCAAACAGAAAAATCATCGTAACAACCTAGTGTCAATCGATCGGATGCTGGTGCCACTCGGACCTGATTCAAATACCCGTTGCAGTCAATGGTGGTGGCAGCGATGGTTCGTTATTTTCACGTCCTCGGCCTCTAATACTGCGTCCTCGGCCTCTAATACTGCGTCCTCGGCCTCTACCATGTCGTTGCCTCGTCATTTTTGCAAAGTACGGCTTGCAAAAATGGAAGCAGGCCGATTGCTTTGCTGTGCGCATGCGCATAACAATACGTTCGTACGTATGCCTAAACGTATCGACTGACCAAACGTATTAATTCAATTGTTACGTCATCTGTACTTTTTAACAATCAAGTATCAACGTATCTACGTATGAAACATATGTTCATACGTTGTTAGGTTTGTGCAAATTTCAGTTGCGCAAATCCTCTATTCTGTTCCAGAGGTCAAGTTATTCCAGCAGTTGAAAATGTCAGCCACAAATCCTTCTCTTCTAAGAAAATCTTCTATCCACCGGTCAATAACTGGATGAGTATTGGGTCAAAAGCCATGTTTGAACAGGAAGTTTGACAGAAGGTCACAATGTTTGACTCCCTTTATAAGGAGACCATGAATGTTCATCCCCCCTTAAGCTACCAATATTTTACACACCAGCAGAAGGTGACAACAAGAACAAAAATACACAAAATTTATAAAATTTTCTTCATAAAAAAAATCAATATTCAAATTAAAAAATAACATCATCCGAAATCAAATGTGTGAACTGAATGTCTGCTTAGTCTGCAGAATTTTAGTAGAAATTTATACAGAATAAAATATTAAGGGTATTTCTAAATTAACTAATTCCAGTTCTTGAATTTGTATTACAAAAGAAAAAATTGCCCATAAACAATGCCAATAGCAAAAGAAAAAAATTACTTACAACTATCAGTGCAAAGTCAGTTGTACCTCCATTCTCCAGCTGTTATATTACCTTATAAAAACGGCACAATTCTTTTAACAGCACCGTGTTCCAAGAAACCCCGTGGAAAATTGCCAAAAATCCGACTATCGAAGAACACCACTATGTAAACCCCTATCATTTCCCCAAAACTTTATCTCATTTTTCACCAATTTACTTATGAAATTCATGATTACCATCAAAATCAGCACAAATAAAAGACACATAAAATAAAAGCCGGTTAAAAAAGCCGAAAAAATGATCTTCGGCTTTTTGTGTTGCATTCAAAATCCATTCCACTGTTAACCAATCCCAACCAACAACTCTTTATTTACCAATATCCAAATCCAATAGTCAAATCAATAACCATAAAAAATAGACAAGAACTTGCCCTAAAGAAATAAAAAAAAAAAAAAAAAAACTATAAAACAGCAAAGCATCAGGAAGACAGGATCAATGGAGTTAGGACTTGGTCCAAGATGAAGGTGATTGAATTCTATTGCCTGGAGGATGTGGGGGTGGTAACTGGGAAGTTGCCAATAAAAAAGCAGACATACTGTAAGAAGGATGGTGGTGGTGGAGGGGGAGGGAGAAATAAAGTAAGGGTGTGTGGAGCTAAATATTTCTCTTTATCCCATCCCCCTAGTTCAAAACACTTTTTCCATAAAAGAAACAAATGTATATAAAATAAAAAAGTGAGGACAAACTTTTCCTTTTCCATTTCTCTGTACTAAGGTTAAGGAGAAGAAGGGGGGTTAAGAGGGGGACACTTTTAAGTCTCATCTACACCAGTTTCTCCTTTTCTTTTTCAATGATGGCCTTGGAGGAAAGGTCTAGGGATAAAAAAATTGGTTCAAAGGGGGTTTTAGGAGAGCATAGAGATGGAAAATTGCTCAACATACAAAAAAATTGAAAGTGGAGGGAGTAGAGGATAGGGTACTATAAATGGCATTGGGAAAAGAAGGGGCAAAGCAAATTGTTTGGCTTGAATGGAAGGCTCAGTTATAAAGAAAATATCTTTGCATGTTAACATGTACATACAAATTCAGGCTTTAATGATGAGACTAGTCTTGGTTGTAAAATTCCAACATGTTAGAACTGGCCCTCACTTATTTTAATCGCCCACTTCTCGCTAAAATTATCCAATGAATAAAAACCCGTTTTAACCACCGGGGTGGAAAAAGTGGCTAAAACCCTTCAATAAAAACTACACTAATAGTTATATCTATTGATATTAATATTAATCTATTCTGGTCGGCCATGTGGGAAAGAACATTGAACATCATGTAAAACAAACAGTTTGAGTCTTCGAGAAGTGTAAACAGCACAAGGACAGGAATAAAAAGTATTTTTACAGTATAAGTAATTCCTATACATTAAATGGACAAAGTAAATCCATCTCTCCACCTCCTCCTGGTTGCTCTTAGACCACTGGCGTGTGTAGAGTGGTAATAACAAGAGCTCTGGTGTTTCCGGTTGAGATTTGAGATCCGTTTTATTTTTTCTTCTTCAAAGTTTGATAGTGAATCTAAAAGCCCAACACAGTGCCAAACTTTTTGGTTCTTTAAAGTTTTTGTTTAGTTGGATATTCCATATTCCTAAACCTCGTGCCAAAGTACGTTGCCGTATACGTGAACGCCCTCTAAACTCTGTTTCCAAAACATTGCAAGAAACTCCCATTGGCTAGAGCCTTTTCCTAGCAATTTTTTATACATTTAAAAAAATAAATCGAAAAATGACCATAAAAGGGCATAAACGAACATAAACGAAAATAAACGAACCTAAACGAACATAAACGAAGATAAACGAACCTAAACGAACATAAACGAAAATAAACGAACCTAAACGAACATAAAACGAACAAAAAACGAACAAAAAACGACCATAAACGATCAGAAAAATGACCATATATGGTAGTTTTTTGTATTAATGTGCAAGCAAACAGGCTCCAACCAATGGGAGTTTCTCACAATGTGTTAGAAACGGAGTTTAGACGGCACACCGTCGCGTTCAGAAAAAAGCGTCCTGTCTACAGTGTGTCCGACCTTGTGGGTGATGTCCTGTAGACGGGACACAAGCCAAGTGGATCTTGGCCAGTCTAGAGGGCGTGTGTTGAATACACGGGACTGGGATCTAGAGTCCCATGTCCCGTATACAGGGCTGGCCCGTGTACAGAGCGCATTTAGCATTAAAAATGATTGAAACGATTCGGGTCCAGGAATATGTGTCTCGTGTACGGGGCTGGCCCGTCTACAGTATGTCCCGTCTAGAGAGCGTTCACTGTACCCAAAATGCCCGTGTGATGTTGCAAAATGTCACGTGACTTCCGGGAAATGTCCGTGTCAAGCTACAAACACAGGCTAAAACAAACATGGAATTTATTCTGCGTTATAGCAAACATGATTTGCTGCTATGTACAACAATTTAGATTAAATAGTACCTAGCAGAAATATACAAGTACTGTATTACCCCGGAAACAGCGGCATGCCGGATAATGACGAGTCCGACCAGGGTGCCGGATAAAATAACAACGGTCAAATAGCAACTCAAAAAAACCTTTCAAGTCTTTTGAATGGTTTTTTTTTTACTGTTTTGGCAGTCAGAAACAGTCTGATTTAGAAATGTGTTGGTCGCTAGTCGCTACACTAACACAACAATGCGCTATTTACTTTTTTGCGCCAAAGGATTCTCCTTTATTACAAGCTAAATAATAAGAAAACATGTTAATATTATAATTACCATTAAAACTCGTCCAAACCAGTCAAAACCAGTCTCAAAAAAACATTCAAAATTTCCGGCATGCCGCAAAAAGTACCAGACAGTTAATTTCTAAAATCTCATTATCGAACTCGCATTATCCGGCATGCCGCTGTTTCCGAGCAAATACGATATACAGAAATTTCTTCATCAGGTTCTTTAAACAGAAATTGAGATATTGAGAGAACGCTTAACAAAAAAAAAAAAAAAAAAAAAAAAAAAAACTTAAGACAAAAAGTAGCTCCTAAGGTAGAATTTATACATTAACCCACGAATTTAATCTTTAAATGACTATTAGTCCTGTCTTTCTGCCAATAAAAAAAAAAAAAAAAAAAATATTAACCGAAGAAAAAGATCAATGAGTGTCTCAAAGGAAATTCAGAGAAAAGAAATTGAGAAAAGAAAAGTAATAGTTGGAATTTGTGTAAAATAAAAATGAAGACAGAAAAGATAATTACACCATCATGCTTGTATATTTGTACATATATATTTTTTCTGTTTTTATTTTTCCCCCATCCATTCCATTATTTGATAAAAATAATAATTCATAACATTCGGCACTGTATAACCCCTATTATCACATGCACAGACAAGTTAAAAATAAATAGGCAGCACTAATCGAATTTCACACGCTCCATTCCGAGCAAGTGGCAGCATACAGTGCACTTTTCACAGGAAATAAAAGGATTAAATCACAGACGACAAAATGGGAGGAAAAGAGAGAGAAAGCAAAAAGGACGAATGAAATATATCGACCCAAAAATCCTCGGGTCGTCTTTGCCATCAGCCACAGAAATGGAAAGAGCCAAGGTCCCCTCAGCGGTAAAACTAGTGAAGCATGGATTCCAACTCCCGACTGACTTGTAGCCATGCATAACTGAACAGAGGATACAAAATTCCGATTTATATCAGTAGCAACGCGTCTCAATGGTGGAGCAATTCAAGATGAGTGTGGCACGAAAATACATATTTTAAACGCTTTGCGCTCAGGATTTGAACATCGCTGAATACAATTTTTAATGGACAATTTTTTATGAACGGTTCAAAAAGCAAAAGATATTTGATATGTTAAAATTTTGCAAATTTTTGCCACAATTTGCAGTTGCATAAATGATAATTTTTATTTAAGTTTTATTATTGATGTTTTTAATTTTTTGTTCAATATATCGACGTTTTTGATGAATTTCGACCAAATCTAAGATTGTTCGACAAAATCTATTTTTTTGATGAATTTCGACTAAACCTAAGCTTTTTTTGATAAATTTCGACAAATAAATCCAAGATCTTTTTGATGAATTTCGACAAAATCTAAGATCTTTTTAATCAATTTCGACAAAATCTAAAATCTTTTTGATGAATTTCGACAAAATCCAAGATCTTTTTGATGAATTTCGACAAAATCTAAGATCTTTTTGATCAATTTCGACAAACTCCAGATCTTTTTGATGAATTTCGACAAAACCTAAGCTCTTTTTGATAAATTTCGACAAAATCCAAGATCTTTTTAATCAATTATTTCGACAAAATCCAAGATCTTTTTGATCAATTTCGACAAAATCCAAGATCGTTTTGATCAATTTCGACAAAATCTAAGATCTATTTAATCAATTTCGACAAAATCTAAGATCTTTTTAATCAATTTCGACAAAATCTAAGATCTTTTTAATCAATTTCGACAAAATCTAAGATCTTTTTGATAAATTTCGACAAAATCCAAGATCTTTTTAATCAATTTCGACAAAATCTAAAATTTTTTTGATGAATTTGATGATTTTTGACAAAAATTGAGAAGTTTAGGATAAATTTCGACAAAATTTGATAAATCTATTAAAAAAATGTCAAACTTACATTTTCAAATATTCTGTACAAATCATTTGTTCATTCTTACCCGCAGGAATTGAAATTATGGGTGATAGCACACTAATAATTCATATACCTTATCTTAGTTTCACTCCGATTCCATTACCATACACTTTCCATCTATATTTCCAAATTGTAAATTTTAAAACACTAAAAGCATATCAAATATGTTTCCACTCTTCCACTAGAAACATTCCAGAAAAACCGCTTAAACATGAGATTACAAACAAGCGAGTTACTTGATACACAAAACAAACTTTAATTTTAACAAACCTGCATATACATTACCCAATTTCCGGAAGTTATTTTCCATAAAACTTTCATCTAATCCTTTAAAACTACTAAAATACTAAAAGCCATATCCCGACTTGACTTGCAGCTTAATCCAGCAGGAAATCACACCAAACCCAACTAGGCATATTAGAACAGGTTGAAAAACGAAAAACACAAATTGCAAAAATGGAACTACTTTCAAATGCAGACGAAGAGATTTCCTCTTTCATTAGCCAATTGCACAAACAGATTCGATCGGAATGCTAATGTCATTTACTTAAAGATGGAAGGAAAGGAAAAACATGTCAGCAACAGGTTTAGCGGCATAAAACTCATCAATTTAGTTGGCAGTCGTTATTTCGATATCTAAACAACATTCAGAAAATATTTTTTAAAAACATAGATGAGTTCGGAAACTAAAACATTTTCGTATTTTCCTAGTTTCCCTCGTTTCGTTTCCTGAAATATGCCGTCATTCCAGGAAATGTTTAAGTCCAAGTCAAGAAATGCGCGTGCACGGACGTTTTAGGAGAATACTACTATTCCAGCGTTCCATGAGACACTTGTTTGTGTCTTACAATTGCGCACTCGTCTGCGCATCTAACTCTACTGTTGTAGAATTTCAAACTACGGTTCGAGACCATCACACGTCCCATTGGAAAGAAAAATGAAAATGTCACATCTTCATTTTCATCCTGATAAGATGTTCAATATTTATAATCTTGGATGTCATCTGATTCATCAGGATGACACCCAAAATCATAAGATTGTGTGTACTTATTTTATTAACCCTTAGATGGGCAACCTATGGCACAAGCGCTTCTGTTTAGGGTTACTAGCAGACGATCGCTTTAAAAAAAGATTGTGAAGCAGGAAAGCCAAGTAAAGATGAAACTCCGTGCGCATGTGCAATGGCCGTTTTGGAAAAACTAGCGCCAACAGCGGCAGTTTTTTCAACCAAATGCATCAGCGCTTTAACTACTTGATCCGAAAAATGAACACGAATAGTGTCTATGGGTTATCCACTAATGTTATTTTTAAAGCTTGCCTATCCGAGGGTTAAAGTTGACAAATCGTCTGCTAGCAGAAAATTTTCAACTTTGAGCAATACTTCCGCCTTAGTTCATGACAACTATCTTTATTGCTCAAAATAAGTTATCATGGACTGTAAAAGAGTAACGTAATCGGCATCGTACTTAGTATTACGCTTGGATTTCGTTTGTACGGCCCGCGAGCATGTTCTCTGCAAAGTGCCCTTTGCTTTACAAGTTACTTTAGAAGACTACTTGAAGTCATATGATAGAAGCTAAAGCTTAGCTAAAACTTAGCTAAAACTTACCTCAGTTTTTCACACACAAAAACTAACAATCCGAATGCACCTATTAGAAATGTTGATTCAACATAATAATGTCTTTTTTTATCAACTTTACAGTATATGCTGTGCAGTCTGGACATAGGCAGGTCCCAGAAATAGGTCCAGTGCATGTCAACCACCCATATTTTTCGAATGTTGATTTAACATCCAACGAATTATCATTCAAACAGTCGATCAACATTCAAAAATGTTAATTCAACATTGGGTTGTTTCATAGGTTGGAATTCGATATTTTGTCTGAATACCGTTCATAAAAAACTAAATCTGCGATTTTTATTTAAAAGCAAAATAAAAATTGATAATAAACTAATTGAATTGAAGCGCTGCACCTAAAACCGATGTCGCCACACAAAACTCATTAGGAAATGACACCCCAATTAAAATGCAAAAGGTTCAGCCTGGAGCCGACACCGAGACACCGAACGATAATTCCAGGTGACACACGCTTGCAACGTCAGTGATAAGTTAATTGTGCGCTTCGCCTAATTGATTCCGAATGCACTTGCTGTTAAGATGCACAACATGCATTTACAATGCCATACAAGCATCCAAATTAGAAAATGCTGCTGACAAACTGCAACAAGCACCGGACTAGTCTAACTTTAGCACCTTAAAGACGACACACATTACATTGGAACGAGCAAAGATTTAGCTAATTTGTGAATCCTCATTGCTGGCACCGATATTACATGTTGACGGCAATTGCAACTAAACTGTTGAATATCAACCTGATGAGGACGATTAGTAAAAATGCATCAAAAACCATGAGAAGTTGATTTTTAAGGTTCTAAAAAATCAAACATAATATACGAGATTTCGCGAGACTTGGCAAGAGATTTTGCGAGACTTGGCACAAGATTTCGCGAGACTTGGCACAAGATTTCGCGAGACTTGACACAAGATTTTGCGAGATTTCCATGACATTGTGCGAAACTTCCAAAGATTGCGCGAGACTCCCACGAGATTGCGCGAGACTCCACGAGAGTGCGCGAGACTCCCACGAGATTTCGCGAAACTTAGCACCAGATGTTGCGAGACTTGAAACGAGACTACACGAGACTTTCACAAGATTTCTAGAAACTTGACACAACTTTCATGAGTTCCCCGAGATTGCGCGAAACTTGGCACGAGATGTTGCGAGACTTGAAACAAGACTACACGAGACTTCCACAAGATTTCCAGAAACTTGACACGACTTTCACGAGATTGCGCAATACTTCCCCGAGATTGCGCGAAACTTGACACGATACTTGCAGGAGATTTCCACAAGATTTCGCGAGACTTACACGAGATTTCCACAGGATTTCGCGAGACTTGCACGAGATTTCCACAGGATTTCGCGAGACTTGCACGAGATTTCCACAGGATTTCGCGAGACTTGCACGAGATTTCCACAGGATTTCGCGAGACTTGCACGAGATTTCCACAGGATTTCGCGAGACTTGCACGAGATTTCCACAGGATTTCGCGAGACTTGCACGAGATTTCCACAGGATTTCGCGAGACTTGCACGAGATTTCCACAGGATTTCGCGAGACTTGCACGAGATTTCGGGAGACTTCCATGAGATTTCTCAAGACATTATGCATAATTTTTCAAAAATTGGTCTGATATTACAGAAGCTCATAAAGAATACTTTTTTATATATATAATATATATAATATATATAATATATATAATATATATAATATATATAAAAAATGTCTGACTAATAATATTTTTAAACACTTTAGTCAACCCATCAGTAGACTGACTAGAACTGCAGTTCATTTTGATCGAAATCTTTTTGTTTTTAGCTGTTACAACAAGATGTGTCAATTGCTTTTGCTGCCCCGACCCCGAGGTACCGAGTGTGAGAATACAAGTGACATTGCACTAAACCAGTGGGTCCTCTTTACAAGACCGACCCTTCCATCCATGCGTTTCTAACGGTACATTTGGATTTGCATGCACCAAAGCTTCCAAAAATTTCGCAGCTTTTACCTTCACATTTCCAATGCTCTTTTTGTCGAAGAAAAACCCGCTTTGATAAATTCAATAAGAATCATTCCGGTGCCTAGCTATAGTGGTCTTCTGTACCAATCTACGGTTGCTATGGTCAAATGAATAAAGTTTAAAGGTGCACTACTCTAAATTACATGTTCTAACAACAAAGTGATTGCTGAACATTCCAACCCATAAAACAAGAAAATGTCTAAACAACACTCAGAAAATATTTTTCAAAAACATTAAAAAGATTGATTTTCAATATTCAAACAACAAAATTAACATTAAACGAATGTTGCATATCAACAACCGATATATTCCAGTTTTATTGTTATTTGTTATATCAAAATTTTGATCTAATGAATGTTGCATATCATAACCTATATTCAACTGTTTGATTGAAGTTTCAGAATGTTTATTAAACATCTTACAAATGTTGTCTATGAACACAACATTCAAATATTCAATCGACTTTCAAAAATGTTGATTCAACGTTGGGTTGTTTCATGGGAATGTACAGGAAAAGAAACAGATTCTTAAATCTCCACAGCTTTATAACTGATTGGTGTAACCACATAAGCCAATAAGTGCGTTATGTGAAATGACTTATGACAAACCGAAAGTGACCAAAATTACATCACTAAACAGAAAAATCAATCTTGAAAAGTGGCTTATTGTTAAGTCACTTTCAATCCTGGCATATCTAAAGTGGCTTATGGGTAAGCTAGATTAAGTCAGATTAAGAAAAGTTAATTTTTGGCTTTTAACTTTGAACGCACCTATTGACTCATTCTCAGAAGGCTATACCTAATGTTTGAAAATTTCCTAATTTCCTAATTTCACTAGAAAGAGTGACTTTCACATTAACTGATTAAACTGGAGTAAAATAATTAATAATCTCCAATTTGAACCATCTCCTTATTAACTGGAGCATTAATTCTAATTTGTTCCATATCATGATGAAAAAAACTTTTTAGCTTAATCACAGCAGTGTAGCTTTAAAGTGTAATTAAACAGAAACATCTTTCATGAGGTAAATTCTATTCAGTATCAAAAATTAAATACCATTAATTTCATATGTTTGATCTTTTCCAAACCATGACATCAATCTGTAGCAAAATTTGAGGAAACAATCAAAAATAAATTGAAAATGTAGTTTAAGTGACAAGGTAAGCTTCTTTCACATGGCTCATGTTTAAATCTGAAATTCAGATTTAATCTCAAAGATTAGAGTTCCAAATGTTCACATGGCAACAACTTGAATCATCTTAACTGAATAGATTAAATCTTTATTCAAGTTTAGTACTTCAAACTGTACCATTTATGTATTCCCTATATCAAACCTAATTAAAAAACAATTTCGGTATTACATCTGTAATACATCCGAAAGCATCATGGTCGAAGTCAGATTTTTAAACGTCACCAGTTCTGTTTTGTGGTCGCATATGCGCAGTAAAGCCACAATTTGCTTTCATCGTTGTACCTCAGAAAGAACGGCATAATGACGAGTCAGACCAGGGTGCAGGATAATTCAAATTTGCCGTCATTTTGTCCATTTGATTATTAATTAACCAGTTGTCTACTTGTCAAAAACTGATAAGACTCGTAATTACCCGTGTTTCCGAGGGAATACTGTATTTTGTCAATTAAGGGCCGCCCTCGAATTACAGCCGCGCCCCTCGGCTTAGTTGGGAATAAGCGCCGCACTCAAGTTACGGCAGCGGCGGTTATTTGAAGTGTTTACCAGTTTCGAAATATACATTTAATATACATTTAAATGTATTATAATGTATTAAAAACGTTTGCAAGTACTGTATATTTACTCTGTGTAGTAGAGAAGAAGCCATTTTTATCAAAGTGATTTCATAATTAGTTTTCTTCTCCACTATACAGAGTATACATACAGTAAATGCAAACTTTTTAATACGTTTGCATAGCTAAACGCAACGTACGTAAGTTCGTTTCATGTACGCAACTTTTTAAGTTGTTTTTAACTTTAAAAAAGTAGCGTACATGAAACGCAATTTACGACCAACCCTTAATTGACAAAATATGGTACTGTAATTGTTGACTTAATGGCCATCTTCATCCTAAACCAAGAACTACTTCTGGGTCAATTAAAACTAAGGATTGAAAACGTCATACTCCCATGATGCATTGCACTGTGCACGCTAAATATTGTTATTGATAGATAATTTAAAAAATAAAACAATTAATATTTTCATAAAATGATATATTTCGGTAATGTCTTTCACGTACTAAAATTAAAATTTTGACTACACTTGTCCTTTAAGTTTGCAAATTGCATTAGCCTTTAACCTACCAACAAAAAACACTTGACATGACACTTGCTTAACCATCAAAATTCGTTGGCCATTCACCCCTTTTTCACCGCAGTCCCGGATAATCAAGTGGCTCAATTAAGGCCCGGTGTCAGTGTGAGTGAGGATGGAAGCAGGGAAAGGGAGCAGCAGTTTGAGCAGTTATTTATTAATGTTGTCAACTTGACAGTTATGAACCATTTTGCTTGTCAGCACAGGCAAAATGTGTTCACACTCATTAATACCACTGTGTGTCACTCTTCATTTGTCGTTAAAGCATTGGAACACGGGCCAAAATCGCGGCTAATAAATTATTTTTCTTATAAATAAGATACAATCATTGGTCACCCTCAACCATTCCCAGCTGCAACACCATCTCTCATTTCCAGGTCTTCAAACTAAGGTCTTGTAAAGGTTGAAGGAACCTCCTGGTTTGTGAGGCAAATGCCGCGTTGAATATTCATCCAAATGCACACTTGCAAGTGAAGAAAAGAAAAAGTGCCATAATCAACAACACCCTGCAAACAGCATACTCGGATTTCACATCTGCCACAACGATTTTTCAGATTAAATACATGAAAGAGAAGATATTTCAATCTTTGCCAAAAACATGTTTCAGCCCACAACCCAGACAGGAAAAATGTATTTTTTTTTTTTTTAATTTAATTTTTTCCATATTCAAAAATTTTCATTAAATTCAGAACTATCCAAGTGGAACTAAATAAAATTGACATTCTCATTTTTTATTCCCTGTGGGGAGAAATAAGGGGAAAGAGAAGAAAGAGGTAATCTAAAACACAGGTTCACAAAGGGTTCATCATGTTTAGTGTAATATATTAATTAAATTTATAATTGAAAAGTGAGAAACAATTGGAAATGTGACTAATTTCCCAATAGTGTTAAACTGTTGAACAACTTATAACAATCGATTTATCGGTTTGACATCTTCTACCATTTGTAGCCCTACAGTAGTCTATTGTGTGCTTCAAAAAGTCACGCATGCTCTGCCCTTGACATGTATGTAAACAGTCTCTCATGTCATTTTTTCTACTTTTGTCTAATATCATAATTCCTAATCCTATTGCACAATTCTCAGTTCTATTGCACAATTCTCAATCCTACTGCACAATTCCTAATCCTATTGCAGAATTCCTAATCCTATTGCAGAATTCCTAATCCTATTGCAGAATTCCTAATCCTATTGCAGAATTCTCAATTCTATTGCACAATTCTCAATTCTATTGCACACTTCTCAGTTCTATTGCACAATTCTAATCCTATTGCACAATTCCTAATCCTATTGCACAATTCCTAATCCTATTGCACAATTCCTAATCCTATTGCACAATTCCTAATCCTATTGCACAATTTCTAATCCTATTGCACAATTTCTAATCCTATCCCAATTCCTAATCCTATTGCAACTCCTAATCCTATTGCAATTTCTAATCCTGTTGCACAATTCCTAATCCTATTGCAGAATTCCTAATCCTATTGCACAATTCTCAATTCTATTGCACAATTCTCATTCTCAGTTCTATTGCACAATTCTCAATCCTATTGCACAATTCCTAATCCTATTGCACAATTCTCAATTCTATTGCACAATTCTCATTCTCAGTTCTATTGCACAATTCTCAATCCTATTGCACAATTCCTAATCCTATTGCACAATTTCTAATCGTATCCCAATTCCTAATCCTATCGCAACTTCTAATCCTATTGCAATTTCTAATCCTGTTGCACAATTCCTAATCCTATTTCCTAACCTATTCCCAATCCAATTTTTACTAATTTCAATGTTTTCATACTCCTATTTCCTATTCCTCCCATCCCAGTCAAGCAACTCTATTTTCAACTCTATTCTTAGTATCCAATTTTTCAAATTCGTCTCCTACAGCAATCTGTAGAACCTATATTGTACGGAAAGTATGTATTGTAGTATCTTATTTTAATCCTCTAGTTGAGCTGAGTCGAAAAATCATTGCTTTGTAGTCCAAAAATGAGCGTGCCATTGTTAACAAATGAAAATGCTGGTAAAATATTTTAAAAAATTTATTTACATTTGGGTTTTTGTATTGTTGCGCACATTTTTTGGATACTAAACAATGATTTTTCGAATCGGCTCGACTAGAGGATTAAAATAAGATAACACAATATATACTTTCAGTATAATATAGGTTATTAACCAATGGGAGTTTCGCGCACGAAATGAAAAATAGAGTATAGTACTTCTACTTTTTAACTAGTCTTCCTGCTAATTGTTAGTTTGTTGTTCTCATGTAATCAGCAAATGACAATCAAAATAAATTCATCACACAAGATTTCTATTGTTTATTAAAAACGATTGTTAGCCATCGATCGAAAAAAGGTTTATGCACACCAACTTATTTCTAGCCCGGCCAGTTAATAGCAAAGTGGGACCAACTCTAGCTTTTCGCGGCTTTGTGTCAGTGATGGAAAATAGAGAAAAATCACCTTAGTCCTTTCTTTGGTCCCTACCTGCAGTAAATACTTTTTCCCTTCCCTCGACAACTGTTTCCTCCAGTCAGCGCAAACACACATAACTCCTCATTCACCGATGACACTACAGTCTAGCTAACACGCTTCCCTTATCCTCAGCCAATTTTGATAGAGGCCAAGACCCAATTTTCATGCTGCAACATAGTGGTTAATTCATGAATCAAACATAGTATCACTTCCATAACAATCTTGTTTGTTCTGCATTGAGAGGGACGAGAAAAAGCAGAAAAAATATTTCTTTAATAGAATTGTTTTTCTCCATTGACACATCCATTAAAGTTGCACTCTCAACATGTTCGCCAAAACAAACAATTTGAAGTCATTTGTTTGTCCAACTTAACGCAGTCATAACCCCAAACACAAATTCCCACATAGTACATCAGACCTTGCAAACCGCGTTCTGTCAAAGACTCGAAAGGGCTTTTTCAAAAATCCAATCTTGCATGACTTTGCACAGACAACTGGAAAAACCACAGATGTCCATAGTCACACATCCAAGTACTAACCAGACCCAATTCTGCTTAATTTCTGTCTTCAAATGAGAACAGGTGATCCACACGACAAGCAGTTTTAAAAATAAATAGGTTTCTAGAAGTTTATCGGATACTTTTGAGGATTTTAAGATTGACCGGGTCTGAGTAAAAAATCATCACCCCTAACCTACGTTAACTGCAAGTGCATATCTAGGGATGCAGTGAGAGGTTCCAACGTCCCCCTCTTATCAGTTGGGTTAGGTTGAGTTAACCCGAAAAATGTATTCAGAGCCCTCTTTTGAAAAATCCTGGATACATGCCTGACTGTAAAGCCTGGTTCTCATGCTTGTCATGCGCTAAAATGTTGAGATGCATGGAAACTCTGTTCCGTCACTAACGTGTGCAAGCCAACGTGCTGTGCTTTTCAGCACGTGAGACGAGATGTTGCTTTGACAACGCCATAGCGTTTTAATGTAAGAAATGAGTAGTATAATCATTTTTTTATTGTTTAAAACCATTTTTGTTGCGGATATAAGCCGATATGCGTATTTAAGGCCAGAACTAAAAATCGGCCCGCTTGACTTTTTATCGGAACACAAAAATGACGGTTTTTCGATTATAAGCCCTGGGCTCTAAAGCCGGGTTTTACGGTAACTGGTTTTGTCTTCAATGAAAACAAATCCTATATCTACATGTACATCTACATCCTGTATCTACATGCAGCAAGAAATAGCAAGTCGTGTGATCTCTTCTCGTTGGCTACCAGTTAACTGATCGCTTACTGCTTAAAAGTATGAAGTATCTCTACCACAATGCACCTGTTACTGCTATTGCAAAAAGAAAAAAGTAAATCCGTTACTTCAGTGATGCTGGATTCTCACTTGCGGTAAAATCGCGCGATTTTATTGCGTTTTGCGGCTTTTCAAAACTTATTTTGCCTCAAAATTGCGATATTTTTGAAATTGAAAATTTTTCTAGGTTCCAACATGCAGCAAAAACACAAAAAAACCTAGAAAAATTTTCAATTTTAAAAATGACGCAATTTTGACGAAAGTTTTCCGCGCGGAATTCGCGCGATAAAGCGGAAAAATCGCAAGTGAGAACCCAGCTCAAGGCTGATATCATGAGACCCAACAATGCCTTGACATTGGATATAAAAGAATAAACCTTAATTCAAAATGTCTGCTGTCAGACAAATTTATCTTGGCAATCTTCCAATTCCTCCCTCCCCCCTAATGAATATATTATACCAATAGGCCAAAACAAGGAACAAATACAACAAGTTTTACATTTAAAAAAAAAGAAGAGAAAAAACGCCAATAGGAAGAACACAGTAAAAAGCAGCAATGCATGCTATTGGAAAACACTAAGAGGATGAGTTTTCCAATCAGTCAATAACCTTGTGTTCAACCAACTTGCTTTCCCTTTCCCTTTCCCTTTCCACCGGCAGCGCAATTGTGTCCTCGTGAGTATTCTACCAGCGAGGTACTCACTCTCTCCCATCTACAAGTATGCCACCACCCTGTGTTCAATTTGCACTGCTCTGCTGCAAACAAGACTAGAAAGAGAAAGAAGGAGGCCACTTTCACACAACAAGCATTACCTTTCAAAGAGGATGTATGCATTTCCGCCACATACATTCAACCAATTTCTATTCTATGCAAGTCGACTTTTTACTCATTTCTTCAGCGACCGCTATTGGTCCAATTTAATTTGCAACAAATGTTGTGCACTCTGAATAAACAGAAGAGAATCAAACTCAAAAAGACATAAAAAGTTATGCAAACTTGTGTTTGTTGCTGGAAATGAGGGAAACCCAAACCGAGTGCCACTTTTGACCCAATTCACATCTTCCCTGTGAATGACAGTAGACCTTCGCAATTTTTTTTTTATAAGTTTGACTTACAACATATAACTTTAAGTTATAAGTTTTTAGCTTTAAGTTATGAGTTAAAGTTTATAAGTTAGGGAATTTACGAATTTTATATTGTAACTTATAAAATGTGCCACCTGGTGGTAAAATATACAAATATTTACTTATCTTTCGATCTAAGTCTGAAAAATGGCGATGATTGAAGGGTGACCTGGGATGGGCACAGTATTATTGACCAAGCATAAGTTTTACTTATACCGTATTCCCTCGGAAAGAACTACACGCCGGATAATGGCAAGTCAGGCCAGGGTGCCGGATAATTCGAATTTTCCGGCATTTTGGCCATTTGATTATTAATTGACCAGTTGTCTACTTGCCAAAAACTGACTCGTAATTACCGGCATGCCGTTGTTTCCGAGGGAATACGGTAAAATTGTTTTATAAGTAATTTTTTTTACTTATAGACAATTCTGTACGTTATAAGTCATAAGTTATAAGTAAACAAACAAAAACGAAATCGCAAAGTCTTTACCCAGTAATGGACATTTTGCGATATCTCGTACGAAAAATTACGAAATTAAAAAAAAAAACGAAATACTTTTAATTATTATTATTTTTTTAATTTCGTAATTTGAATTTCGTACAACAGGTTGCGATTTGTCATGAAACGTATTATATACGCCATTTAATCGGCAGAAGCAATTTTTAGCAGAACCAGGCACCTTTTATCAAATTAAGCCTAAGTATTGGGCTTGTGGTCTGATTAAAACACAAACCTGAGTTTAAGAAATCGACAAAAATTTGCCGAAATTGCAGCTGAAGCAATGGGAAAATGAAGGCAGAATTTGTCAACAATTGTTGTCATTTTCTTGCAGTGCGCATGCGCAAATCAAGTCCAATTTACGAGATATGTCACAAAATCTTTTACCGTATTACCTCGGAAAGAACGGCATGCCGGATAATAGCGAATCCGACCGGAGTGCCGGAAAAATTCGAATTTTCCGGCATGCCGGATAATTCGAATACAAAAAGTCCAAAATAGTCACGTCGTATACATACGCGCATACGTTCACGTATACATACACGCATTATATTTAAGCTTTTGCACTAATCACGCTGACACATTGACACACTCGTAACAATTGATATCATAAAACTGGTAAATGTGTAACATGACTCGTTCCGTAATATATACGTTTTGGCGCTGATTCGATTTTTCCGGCACGATTCGATTTTTCCAGCACTGATTCGATTTTTCCGGCATGCCGTAAAAATGACCAGATGTCCGGTTTTCAAAATCTGATCAAACTCGGTTTTTCCGACATGCCGTTCTTTCCGAGGGAATACGGTGTACATTTCGCTACAGAATTAAATAAAACGAAATCACATTAAAATTTCGTTTTTCTATGCTTTCGTATTTTATTTTTTTTTTTGTACAAAAAATCGCAAAGTGTCTAATACATGCGATGTAAATAATAATATCTTGCTTTTTTTAATTCACCTGTTGAGCAAACTTAAAATTGTTTATTTGTACACAACTCTCCTTTTTAGGCTCATTTACAATGAAGACCTCAGCTGTTTTTGTTAAATTTACTTTAATTTGTAATTAAAAAAAAAATAATAATTTTTATTAATTTTTATTAATTAATTACGCACAAATAATTTGACTAATTTAAAAGAACATCTGTTGATATAAATGAATGAATGCTTAGTCATTATTCATTAATATGCAATCAATAACAATTCAAGTTAATTAACAGATGTTGCTGTAAAGGTATTGACAAATTTAATTCATTTATTTAGCCAGAGGTTTTGGTATTCTCACGTTTATACAACAAAACTTTCTTCCCCTAACTTGACAACCAAAGCAAAAAACGAAAAATGTTTTTCACTCTTATGACTCACATTTTTGTTATAACTATCACTTTGACTCCGACCCTTACGTGAGTATTAATCGGGTGAATGTGTAATTCTGCTGACATAGCAAAATTGTTTTTTTTTTTGTTTCAAGTACTGCTGGATGTGTTGAAAAGTTAAATACCTGCACGATATCAGACGGGAAATTGTGTTGCCCACCTTCACAATGTGTGCCACTTCTTCTCGGAAAACGGGCAATCTGTGTCTCTGCAGTTAGTGTAAAACCATGTCCAGAAGAAGAAGCATGTGCAACTAAAGGAGCATTTGCAATAGCAGGATCAGGTCCATTTGCAAGATCAGCTGCCCATGCAGATTCCAGCATGTATGTTTAGATTTACGTTGAAAAATATTTACGCCAAGGCTATTTCCCCGAACGAATTTCAAATTCCAGTTCACTATTCTCATGACTTAGCCTAACGCCTGCGGCGGGCTGACCTCAACTTACTAGGTAAAGTGGACTGGAAATAGAAATTATAACTACGAGCCGTTCGGGGAAATAGACAGTACGAAATATTTAACCCGACATTTTGACGTAAAATGTGGTAAAAATTTTATGGTGATGTTCGTAACGCAAGATGGCTGCACAATGCATTGTGGGTTTAAAGTCAGACGTAAACTTAAGTTCCTACTTTAAAATGAATTTTTAAGTAGAAAGTAACGTAACTTAAGAAATTACGGCAACCAATGAGAAAACAGCTGCTTCTCGCATGAAAAACGAGATCAAATGAGAAATTACGTGATTAATCGGTGAGAACAAAACCATACGTTACTTTCCTTAAGTTACGTTAAATTTTTGTAAGTTACGTTACGTTACGTTACGTTCAATGTGACCTTACTGCCTACAAACAGTGTGAACAAAACCATACGTTACTTTCCTTAAGTTACGTTAAATTTTTGTAAGTTACGTTACGTTACGTTCAATGTGACCTTACTGCCTACAAACAGTGTGAACAAAATCAGACGTTACTTTCCTTAAGTTACGTTAAATTTTTGTAAGTTACGTTACGTTACGTTCAATGTGAACTAACCACAACATTAGAACATAAACACAATTTAATCGTTCACAATTAATTTGTGAAGAAAATTTGTCGTTACCATGTTTCTTTCTTTTACTTTCAAGTGTTGAAGAGACATGTGATTCCCTATTCGCAACGTGCAATATAAGTAAAGGCCGCTTCTGTTGCCCAACTCTAACCTGCGATCTAACTCTGACGAATGGACATTTCTATTGTATCTATGAAAAGTAGTAATTAAAAATAAAAGATAAATTCTCTTATTCATCCATATATTGTCTTTTTTGGCTACTTTTACTACAATATGCCATCAAATGAGTATTTTCCTACACTATGACTCGAAAATTTTTGTCTTATATGTCTTTGAAGCAGCACCGAAATCGATAAAATCACCAAATGACAGCAATAAGTATTTCTCGAGTGATCTTTATAGAGAATTGCCAAACACTAACTTTCTTACTGATCTATTTATTATAAAATAAAAAAAAACAGAAAAACTTGCTTGTCTGGCCTATTGGGAAATCCACCACTGAAATACCAGTCACTTAAGGAAATCCTCCGCCGTTTCGCCAGCAAAAACCAAAATTCTATTCACATCCCCCAAATTGAAAAAAAAAAAAATAAAATAAAAAAAAAATAAAAAATCCCCATTCACTTTAAAATATTTACCCTACTAAATTCCCAACACTTATTTGCATTGCAGCCTTCGCAAATGTTGTGTAAACAGTGAAACAAACCAAGCAGTAAAACCAAGAATGTGATAACTCCTTATATCCACTTTATTCTTTCCCCAAAGCAGCAGCTTTTCCCAACCAGAAGAGCAATATTTCATTCTCTATATTGCCGTACACAGTGGCATCAGAATGCCAGAACACTTAAATTAAACGCATTACCCCTTCCAAAACAGCCCCAAAAACAAAGAAAACAAACTCAACAATGATTATACACACAGAACAGAGCTAGAAAAGAGTAGCAGGTGCAACATCTTAGAGCCAACAACAAATCCCGTCCCGCACAACTGAAGAAAAGAGGGATTTATAAAGGGATTTTCGAGCGAAAGCGCACCAAACACGTGTCGTTAGGGTCTTTACATAGCGCTACACTTGAAGCTGATAAATAAACAGCTTAGGACTTAGGAAAAATATGTCTACACACCAACACACCCTTTCTCATATCACCAGGCAGGCACCTTGTCAATCCGCAGTCCCAAACGGAAAAAGAGCATTCATGAACAAATTTCTCCGCTATAAGAATAAGAAAGGAAAAAATTGAGCGGTTGCCCCATTTTCCCTCTCACCCGGTGCATTATGTTTGCAAATCTATCCGCTTCAAGCTGCTCGAGCTGTCAACTTCAATTTGCAAAAATCTGCAAGGCATAAAAAACATTGCACAACTCGTGAGAAATATGCTCCCAAATGTGATGCGGAGAAGCGGAGTTGAAAAAGAGTGGGGGCCGGCCGAAGCCCGAAATCCACGGATGAATGGATACATTAAGTCCGGCTGCACCGCGCTGCATCGCGCTGCATCGCGCTGCAACGCGCTGCGAGGTGGCGACCTTTCGAGACGAGCTTTTATTCATCAATTTATCCCCTTAGAAAAATATTAAACGAGACGCAGGTGAGAATAAGGCTCGCGGTGTCTTAACCTTGCCTTGCCGAGTTCACTGCGCCTCGTGCCATCAGCAACATCTGCACGAAAGGATTATTGGAAATTTATCTCGAAAAGTGACCCCCTTTGTTAGCTTCGTTTTATACGTTCTGTTCTGTCCAACTTTTTACTAAATAGCGCATGTGCTCTTCGCTCGTTTCACGTACAATGATAATGTCATCAAGATAGGCCCAAGCAAAGTTTGGGTAAACAATATCGTCTACACTTTGACTATTAATTTTGGAAATGAGGTCGCCGCGTTAACCGTTATGGCCTATTTAACGTTGTTTTCGTCCTGGACTCGTGGTTAGCGCCTAAAGGATGGTTTATGCTGCTGCTAAACGAATTGCCGCATAGATTTCCTGACACTTTGTGCTGACAACAAATTTCAAATTTGCCATTGTTGATAAAGATTGTTTTCATATGTTAAATTTATTTTTTTTATCATGTAATCATCTGACAACATTTGACAACAAATCTTGAGCCATCTCGTAACAAATCTCGTGCCATCTCGCAGCAAATCTCATGCCAACTCGCAGCAAATCTCATGCCATCTCGGAGCAAATCTCATGCAAATCTCATGCCATCTCGTAACAAATCTCATGCCATCTCGTAACAAATCTCTTGCCATCTCGTAACAAATCTCATGCCATCTCATCCAATCTCGCAACAAATCTCATGCCATCTCATCCAATCTCGCAACAAATCTCTTGAAATCTCATGCCATCTCGCAGCAAATCTCATGCCATCTTGCAGCAAATCTCATGCCAACTCGCAGCAAATCTCATGCCATCTCGGAGCAAATCTCATGCCATCTCGTAACAAATCTCGTGCCATCTCGTAACAAATCTCGTGCCATCTCGTAACAAATCTCATGCCATCTCATCCAATCTCGCAACAAATCTCTTGAAATCTCATGCCATCTCGCAGCACATCTCATCCAATCTCGCAACAAATCTCTTGAAATCTCGTGCCATCTCGCAGCACATCTCATCCAATCTCGCAACAAATCTCTTGAAATCTCGTGCCATCTCGCAGCACATCTCATCCAATCTCACAACAAATCTCTTGAAATCTCGTCCAAATTAACAGCAACTCTTATTTTTTCTGATTAGTAAATTACTGCATCATATTTTTCAAACCATGTATTATACAAAAGAAAAATCTTCCCGACTGATGGCACATGATGTCAACATCATCTTTAATTACTGAAATTAAGATTCAAAAACTTTGACAAAATAAATAAAAAAAAAAACGTTCAGAATTTCAAGCATTCATTTCCAAATGAAACGCAACAAGAATCTTCATTTCTCCTCTCTTCAAAATTCTCCTCATTAAGGCAAAAATCTTCTTTCTCTCCGATCCGCTTTCATCTTCTACATCAGAGCGATTCTCTCAAGTAAACAACCAAAGCGAAATTTTCCACACTCTCAAATCTTTCCTTCTAACAACAAACTTCAAATTTCCTCTACCAAAGCCAAAGGGTGAAAGGAATTAGTGCAATTTTCCTCCCCCTCAACTGACAATTCGAGTGCGCATATTGACTATGGTAACTGCAATTTAATTCAATCTTCACCATGTTTTCCTGTCAGCTCCCATTTTTCATCATTTCCTATGCGCACCCTTCAAAAAAAAATACTCTCAAACAAACCACTATAGCAGCAACCAAAAAAATCCATAAAATTACCACCAATCGTAAACCTCGATAAGGACCGCTAGACTACCGTCATTCTTAACCTCTGTAGACATTTTTTCCATATAAATTCTATTAACTTACGTTGGTATATTTGAAAATAAATAATTACCGTTTATGTATGTATGTAACGCTGTTGAAGGGCGCCATGATCACAGATGAAACAATGCCGCGCGACGGCGTCACATCATCCGCAAACTTGGAGCCTTTCGAAAACCATCATTTTTGACAAAGAACTGCTAGATACAGGGTGCCCCAAAAGTGTGGACCCCCTAGTAGTTTCCAAAATACTTAAAATATCAGAAATCTGAAAGAAAACTCATATAGGAAATCATTCATTGGGAATCTGATGGTACTCTCAAATTTGACCTCTGACCTTGGGAAGGACAGAATTCAATTTAGAACTTTTGAACAGTAAGAGATACAGCATTAATTCCAATTAGATAGTGGTAGAGCATGGCCTAATTAGTCAAAAGTTCCAAATTGAATTCTGTCCTTCCCAAGGTCAGAGGTCAAATTTGAGGGTACCATCGGATTCACAATAAAAAATTTGCTATACGAGTTTTCTTTCAATTTTCTAATATCTCAAGTATTTTGGAAATTACTTGGGGGGTCCACACTTTCGGGACACCCTGTGTATATATATATATATATATATATATATATATACCGTATTTTGTCGATTAAGGGCCGCGGCCTTTATTACAAATTGCGGCCGTGGGGTGCGGCCATAATTCGAGGGCGGCGCTTAAATTCTTTTGTCGTAAATTGCGTTGCATGTACGCAACTTTTTAAGTTGTAAACCGTGTGTTTAATCGTTCTTAATGTATTTAATACGGTTAAAAACGTATTAAAAGCGTTTGAACACATGTTTTACAACTTAATAAGTTGCGTACTTGCAATGCAATTTACGACAAAACGATTTAATTAAACCGTAAACACTTCAAATAACCGCCGCAGCCGTAATTCGAGGGCGACCGTTATTCGAGGGCGGCCCTTAATCGACAAAATACGGTATATATATATTGTTAGAATAAAGATTTCAACCTAAGTGAAATAACATTCAGTTTCCATGCGAACCATTAACATAATGTAAAATTATATTAATAAGTTAAAAATAAAGTTACATGTTACAAATAAGCAATAGTAGAAATAAAATGATTATGTATTGCTAAGTTACCTAACTCTAAGGTAACATAAGAATTAACTAAGCAGAATAATGCAAGGAATATAAAACCATTGTAAACATTTTTTGCATTCATTCCTCTTTTGGTTGTTAAAGAGTAAAAAAGCTTCAGCCATGTCTGGCTTTGGCCAGATTGGCTTTTACTCTAGAAAGTGCAAAATCTGATGAAATAAAGAAAAGATTCAAAAGACAACTATCCAAATTTATTGCATACATCATTCTAACATATATTTATCAACAAATCTGCCGCGGACATTTTGATCCACTTTTTTTATAACTTTTATTTGCTAACGAAGACTACCGCTGCCTCATTGCACTTGCTCAGAAATGTCGACAAAATAGCTCCTGCGCAATTGTTGGAAATCTTAATACTGTACTCATCTTCTGCAACTGGTTTTGACTGTGGGAATTTTTTTCTTCCACCCACAAGAAGAGTTATTAAAGTAAAACCAGATGGCAAAACATAAAAAAATAAAACATTCTTAAAGTTGAACGGTTCAACACAAAGGAAACATAACTCTGGAGTTAGTTATCGTGACATAAGCCTGACCTTGTGATTATTACCATATGCTGGACTGCAATCCTTCAAATAGTATTGTATATACTTGAATTTGTTAACAGTCGTTATTGATTCCATCTAGAAACAAGCGTTGCCAGCTACAAGCCGATAATTCAAATTATCGCTAACATCCGCACCAAACGCAGCAAAATCAATTAAAAGCCATTTCAAAAAGGAAACCTATAATGCAATCAAGATGTGTATTTCCATCGCTGCAACTATATGCCACAAAGTCAGTTTTGTGAAGCCAAAACAAATTCAACATCTTGTCTTGGGAATGTAAGAATGCAAATATAAACTCTAAATTGGGCCCCAAGAGAATGCACCATCTGTACCTCGAAAGGTCTCAAACATATGGCTCTTTTATTGATTGAATTTAATTATTAAGGGTTTAGAAAAATTTTTACATGTAAAGTTATTTGAAAATCATGCAACCGTATGTCCATTTCTTGTAAACCATTGGGAAATCTTCAGGCTAATCTGACTTTATTAGTAAGTTCTTAACACAAGCTAATTACACTTTTATGAGTTTTTTTTTCTTCATAAAATGGCTCATTTCACATTTCCCAAACTATTAAACTGTATTAAGTTTAGGTAATTCAGTATACATATTTCATCTTCTATTCTCCAATCAAGTGTTAGCTAATAAACCGCCGTATATCAACGTCATTGAGAATAATACCAGCCGTTAAAATCCCACAAACTAAAAACAGTTCAAAATTCGAAAAATTCGAAAAATTCGAAAAATGTGAAAAATTCGAAAACTTCAAAAACTTCAAAAACTTCGAAAAATTAATTATTTATTATTAATTGTATTTACTATTAGGTATTTGGATTTATTGTGTTTTGATCCATTTTTTAAAATTCGAAAAAATTGGAGAAATTAAAAAAAATTGGAAAAATCCAAAAAAAATCGAAAAATTCGAAAAAATTCCAAAAATTCCAAAAATTTGACAAATTCCAAAAAATTCAAAAAAAAAAAAAAATTTAAGTCATGTTTTTCCTCAACAGCACTTTCGATTTGTGATTTTCTATAATGTAATATGATTATATGAATGTCATCATCGAAAGTATTAGTGTGTGTCATCAGGCCGAAGTCTATCATCAGCTTGTAGTGAAAATCCCTTCATTCACCAATCCCAGTTTCCAAGAAATGAAATCCAAAGACTTCCATCCAAACACAAAAGCTTCCAAATGCATTCAACATGCACAGACATCTCTTGAGAATCGGATGATTCCGTCGTAGCCCGTCGACCAGGTATTATCACCATCCCACGTGAGCCATCGTGAAATATGGTATTGAGTGTTATATTGACCTCTTGGGCAATGGTCCTCCACTACCTTGACCCTAGACAACAATAATAAAGGTCATAAACCCAAAACAAAGTGAGTTTCTTTATTCCATATGAGAATTGGATGTCCAGCCTTCCTTCCATCAGTCAAATCCGCACTAAACTCGATTTAACAATTCGTGCACGAAACTCCCATTGGTTAATGACCTATGCATTGTACTCAAAGTATATATATTGTGGTATCTTATTTTAATTCTCTGGTTGAGCCGAGTCGAAAAATCATTGCTTTGTAGTCCAAAAATGTGCATGCCATTGTTAACAAATGAAAACCCTCGTAAAATATTTAAAAAAATTCTTTACATTTGAGTTTTTGTATTGTTGCGCACATTTTTGGCTACGAAACAATGATTTTTCGACTCAGCTCAATTAGAGGATTAAAATAAGATACCACAATATGTACTTTCTGTACAATGCAAAATAGTTCACTTTTAGTTTCGTGCACGAATTGTTGGATAGAGTTTAGAAGGAGTCGCTCCATTAAGCTATAACTCTCCATAAAAAGATCAATTTAGGCAGACATTTTTCTTCTGTAAATGCCACACAGATAAACTCCATCCGGTTTCCGGTGTATTAAGACAATTGTCCTTTAACTCTTTTTTTCCATTTTTTCCAACGCATTTTGTGCTCATTAAATTGCAAAATGAGCTCCAAATGCAAATGATGATGATAACTGGAGGGAGAAATATCAAGAACCTTTTTTTTTTTACACCAGAGATTCAAATCTATATACGTAAACATCTTTCGGGTCTGCCCTCCTATTTCCGCATATCCAAAGAAGAACAAGTCCAAATAATAGTGCTTAACGATCACCTCCCACCCTTTTACCCATTCGCCATCATTTTTTCCTCTTATTTCTTTACTTTTCCACTCATCTTCCAGGAAATAATGATCATTAGGCTTGAAAAGACTCAACAATTTTGAGACTCAGGGCTAAACTGAAACTACAATCAACGTAGTATAAAAATGATGACTTGAAATCGACCAACATTAACGGCAAACTTTAATTAATCATCAATCAGACTTGCTGTGAAAACATGATTTCATGTCTAAAAAACTTCTATTTTAATACGCGTCATTACTTTGAAATAACTTTTCGTAACTCAAATACCAAAACCAAAACAACAAAGAAGCAAAAAAATTAAGTAAAATTTAAATTTGGTTTTAGTATTCGGTCACGAGTTAGTCAAATTCAAAAACCAAAAATCAAAAAACAATGTAGGAAATTATGAGAAAAATTTATGAGAACAAAATCCGAGTTTAGAACGTATTGTGGGAGAACATAAAGACGCTTCAACATGACTGACAGGTGAATTAATTTTAATGCTACTATTTTCTGAATCATTAAATAATAAAATTGCAACTATTTGCCTGGATTACTAATCCTGCTACTTCAGAAAAATTCTCAACCATTTGCAATTTACCTAACTAAGAAGTACTGCGCATGTGCATGTCATTTACCAAAACCAAATTTCATTTACCAAAACCAAATTTCATTTACCAAAACCAAATTTCATTTACCAAAACCAAATTTCATTTACCAAAACCAAATTTCATTTACCAAAACCAAATTTCATTTACCAAAACCAAATTTCATTTACCAAAACCAAATTTCATTTACCAAAACCAAATTTCATTTACCAAAACCAAATTTCATTTACCAAAACCAAATTTCATTTACCAAAACCAAATTTCATTTACCAAAACCAAATTTCATTTACCAAAACCAAATTTCATTTACCAAAACCAAATTTCATTTACCAAAACCAAATTTCATTTACCAAAACCAAATAATTTACAGACACATCACTATCCCAATTCTTCACCATGTTTTCAATTTTCGAAAATCTCATCAGCAGATCCAAAGTTTCATTTATTTTTATTTTATGACTTCATGTCTGACAGAGAAGTTCCTCGCCGCATCATATTTGAAGTTTAAAAAAAATTAATTTAAAAAAAAAAATTTTATCAAAAATATTGTTGAAATCATAATCTTTAAGATCTCTGGTTCAAAGCCGAATAGCAATAACCTTCATTCAACATTTGCTGAGTATCTGAACAATTCAGTAAAGAAAATCGATTAAAACATCCCACTAGTCTTTGCAACTCAACCAATTCGAAATTTATTTCTCACCGAAAAGAAAGAAAAATAGAAATAAAATCCCCATAGCCCATTTCTTTTTCTTCTTTTCTCTTTTTTTTTCAATTTCCTTCCCAGTCTTTTCATATACACTACCACACTATAGTACCCAACTAAATTAATTTTCATAATCACTACATCAACATTTTTTTCACATACCAAATTCCCCATTCAATTCAAACCATCACTTTTTTTTTGCTCTCCTTTTTAAAAATCCATTTCCTTAACTGATCACATTCTTCCCTCAATTTCTTTTTTCACCCCACCATATTTTTTCCCCAGTTGACTCATAAAACCTCCTTTTTCCAAAACTTTATCTCCAATACAAAAAATAAAAAATGGACACAAAAGAAAAACACACACAAAAAAAATTTCTTTGTCTTCTGACATTATACTTGTACTTCCCAAGAAAGAGAGGCCAAGTTTACGCAAAACGATTTAGTGGTCAGGAGTATGGTTTCTAAAATACTTGGTTTTTGCCAAAACCGGTATTCGGTATTATTAGAGACTTTGCGATTTCTCGTACAACAAATTACGAAATTAAAAATTTCGTAATTCAATTTTGTATAACAGGTTGCGATTTGTCACGAAACGTATTATTTACGACATTTAATCGGCGGCAGCGATTTCTAGCATAATCAAGCACCTTATCACAAATTAAGCCTAAGAATTTTGCTCGTGGTTTGTACAAGGTGTTTGACTGATTAAAAAAACAAACCTGAGATAATCGTACGAAAAATCGCAAAGTCTCGATCTATTATACTTTCTTCTTTTTCAAGAAAAAAAACCAGGAAAAACTGGTTTTTCCCTACCATATTCCGTAAAAAGTAGGTTAATTTTCCAAAAGATAATTATAATTGATCACAAGTATTATAATTAGTTATACCATCTATTTTCATTGTTCATCAATGTTGCCCGGAAAATCAAAGTTACCCGGTTTAGTTATTCAGAAGTAATAACTCTCATGTCACATCCAAAGTTCACATAGGAAATTTTTTTTAAAAAATGGGAAAACTCTTAAAATAATTGTCTTCTTACCCACATTTGATTGTCAATCAATTAATTATGGGCAACAACAGCTGACTGCAGCAACACAAGTGCCCCTCCAAGTGGGTACTTGTAGATTTAATGTAGCCCAATCAATACCCTCATCCTTTTCAGAGGTTAATAGATCCAAACTTAAATAATTCCTATTCTCAATTCAGTAGAAATGTCTGCCAAGCTTCTTCCAAAACAATTCACTATATATCAAAATATCTCAACCATGTCTGCATATCTGTGCAGAAAAATCAATTTCAAACAGGATGGAAAAGGCTTTTCAAACACATGCTGTCATGTATGAATTCTACTTATTTACACTTGACATAATTTACCAAATATCAACTTGTGAACAACTTCAATTTCAACTTCAATTTATATATGCAAAACAACAAGTTTAGAATGATAATACAACTGGGAACCAACCGGAAAGCTTTAAACTAGCCCTTAACTAGCCATAGAAGCAAGTTTAAAGCCTAGAGTATAGACAGCGATGTAAAATCCAACTCTTCATCCCTCAGTGGTCACTCCTGGGAGTCTGATATCTTATGCCTCAGTGAGCTTTAAAGTAATTCCAATTGCATTTTTGTCTCTCTTCTTTCTAGAATAATGATTGCATTCCTGGGCTTCTTCTAATCGCCTATTGGAATGCAATGAAAATCTTTTGCCGGAAGTTATTTAGAAATTTCCAAAAGTGTTTTGGCAATGTTCTTTTGGTCTTTTGGCTGTGATGTCCAAATTTGAATATTTTTGTAGTTAATGCAGTTCTAACTAAAAATCACCTTAGACTTTAGTTTAGTCTGTAAAATGTCAACATTTTCCAGCATTTTCCAAGATTTTCCAACATTTTTCAACATCTCCCAACATTTTTCAAAGCATTTTTAGCATTTTTTATAGCATTATTCGGCATTTTTCCAACAATTTTCACTATTTTTCAAAATTTTCCAATTTTTTTCAGCCTTTTTTAAAGCATTTTTCACCATTTTTCAGCACTTTTCAACATTTCTCATAGTTTTCCAACATTTTTCCAGCATTTTTCAACATTTTCCAAGATTTTCCAACATTTTTCAAAGCATTTTTCAGCACTTTTCAACATTTCTCATAGTTTTTCAACATTTTTCAACAGTTTCCAACACTTTCCAACATTTTCCAGCATTTTCCAACATTTTCCAACATTTTTCAACAATTTTTAAAAATTATTGTGCAAAATTGGTACCAATGAACTCGAATTAAACTGGAAACACTGAAAAACACCGATAAGATACAAAATCAATAATCTTTGTAATTTCTTTTGTCACATTTTTCAATGTCGATAACGGTTAAACATTCCCACCAAAACAATTACTAAGTTTACATGAACACGCTTTTCTGGAAAATGACGTCATCATTCATCAAGTGGAAAAGTGGAAACTAGAGTGAATACTCCATTTTTTACTTTTCCACTTGAGAATTGATGACATCATTTCCCAGAAAAGCATGTTCATGTAACTAGAGTAATTTTTTACTTTTCCACTTGAGAAATGATGACGTCATTTTCCAGAAAAGAGTGTTCATGTAACTGGAGTAATTGTGACCACTATGTATTCTCATACTACACCGATACAGCTCAGTTTTACAATTCTAATAATGCGAAACACCAAAAACCATATAAACTCATTAAACATAATCTCTCGCTATCTCTATAGACAAAAATCATCGACTTTTACACTCCACTAAAGAGTTGCTTAACTAATTAGTGAGAGTTAATTAGGTCCAAACAGGTAGTCATGTGAAATTATTCAAAATGTCAAGTGTAAATTACGAGTTGTAGAAGCAGTTAACATTTAGCATTTGTGTAATGTCCTCTTGCAAGATGATAAATCAAAATTATTAACGGCTTTTAATTATTATGAGGAGGCATCAAATTAAAATCGACTTCATCATTTTCTCGCTGCTTCCGGTTAATTCCCTTATATACATATCCAGAAAAATGTACAAATTTAATTAATCTTTTTCCAATTGTCAATTTTTTTCAATTTTTTTTTCCTTCTTTTTAGAATTAATAAGACGCTTAATTTCACATTATGCGCATCTTCTCTATACAAAACAATATTTCTTTCGTTTTTTTTTTTTTTTTTTTTTTTTTGCAATTTGTTTTCAATCCAAATTGTATCTACATTTCAATCTCTGAAATTCTTTTCCAACAAAAATTAATTAATTTCTCCACCCTGTCTATAATTCTACACAATTTTTGTTCTCAGTCCTAATTACAGCGAATTAACATTTTCCGATAATACTGCAACAGTAATTTTTGAAAAACTTAAAAAAATTCAAAAAAACTCAAAAAAATTCAAAAAAACTCAAAAAAATTCAAAAAAACTCAAAAAAATTCAAAAAAACTCAAAAAACTCAAAAAAATTCAAAAAAACTCAAAAAAATCCAAAAAAACTCAAAAAAATTCAAAAAAACTCAAAAATATTTCAAAAAAACTCAAAAAAATTCAAAAAAATTCAAAAAAATACATTGAAACATCTTTCAAGTGAGTGGAAACAAAATCAATAACTAATACTCATCCAAAATCTAAACCATCAAGCAGGACACAAACAACTTCAACTTTTGATACACAGCCAAATCAATCAATCAAAAAATACAAAACAACTCTTACAATAACAGATACTCCCATTGATTAACGACCTACGCATTGTACCGAAAGTATATATTGTTGTATCTTATTTTAATCCTCTAGTTAAGCCGAGTCAAAAAATCGTCGCTTCGTAGTCCAAAAATGTGCGTGCCATTGTTAACGAACGAAAACGCTCATAAAATATTTTAAAAATTATATACATTTGGGTTTTTGTATTGTTGCGCACATTTTTTGGCTACGAAACAATGATTTTCCGACTCAGTTCGACTAGAGGATTAAAATAAGATACCACAATATATACTTTCGGTACAATGCAAA
>JH431721.1:0-29285 GCA_000239455.1 Strigamia maritima | reverse complement strand
TTTTTTTTTTCTTCATATCCAACCATACTAAAATCGATTTCCTAATATAAACAACCGATAACCAAAAAAAAATCGATAAAAATTTTTTTTCAAAAAAAAAAATCGACTTTTTGTCTGAGCAAATTTAAATTTGAAATTTCACTCGCCGTTACTCATTTCCGTCCAATTAAACCTCGCCCCTTTAAACGCTCCCATTTAGTCCAGTGTGGCGAAAACGCCTCTTGGTTTGCACGCTTTCCGTTCCATTCAAACAAATCAAGTGATAACAGTAACAGTTAAATCCTTCCATTCCATCTCTTGATTAAACCCCATTGTGCCTTCTCCAAATTAGACGATACCTTAGGGAAGCGAATATTTCTAATTAATATAATATTTTCACTCACATCACCCTAATTACTCCCTCCCCAATTAACCAACAGATGCAAACACATGGGCGCCCCCAAATTCATGCGCACATGCGTCTTGCTGCTCTATTAAAACTAACCACATCTTTTAATCATTCAATCTGCACCCTCGCTGTATATATGCCGGACCACATGGCACTATGAAGAAATAAAACTTCTAATTCATTTTAATTATCTCAACTTTGAATAAATTTTCAACTTTACACTTCGAGCGAGAGACCGAAATCATAAATACTTTTCAAATCCTCCCGCTCGAATTACGGATCGAAAGTTTTTACGATTTCTTGACATATTAGAGGATTTGCGCTGATCACAAAAACGTATGTACGCATGAACGTACAAACGTATAAATAAAAAAGTTATACGTTTGTACGTTCAAGCGTTCATACGTTTACGTTGATACGTGATGAGTGTTGGCGCAAACAAAAAAATTACGTAACAACGTGGTGTCAATCGATCTAATGCTGGTGTCACTTGGACCTAATTCAGTCAATGATGGTGGTGTGTTGGTGCTGGTGGCGAGGATGGTTCGTTATAATCACGTCCTCGGCTTCTAATACTGCGTCCTAGGCCTCTACTGTGTGTTCAGCCCGTCATTTTTGCAAATGTGGTTTGCAAAAGCGGAAGCAGGCCGATTTGTTTGTTATGCGCATGCCCATAACAATACGTTCATACATTCATACGTTATACGTTCAGGCGATGAACGTATGGACAACGTAAGAATTCAATTGTTACGTTGATCTGTACGTTTTAACAATCACGTATCAACGTATCTACATATCTACATATGAAACATTTGTTACGTTTGTACAAATTTCAAATCCTCTACTTAATATGTTACTTTCGTTAAGTCCCGTTAAGTTACATTACGTTACGTCATGTTCAGTGTTCACACCACTCTGTAGCGTAACGCGAGATGCATGCGCAATGCATTGTGGGTTTAAAATCACAGATGTACACTTAATTTCCTGCTTCAAAATTGATTTTATACGATTGGTTTTGTAACGTAACCTAAGAAATTACGACAACCAATGAGAAGACAGCTGCTTTTCGCATAAAAAACAACATGGGATAAAAAATTACGTGATTGTTCGGTAACCATGTTACTTTCCTTAATTTATGTTAAATTTTTGTAAGTTACGTTATGTTCAATGTGAACTAACCATAAAGTTTGCATTACAGATTTGTATCATTTTTAACAAAATTTGATAAAATATGTCTATAAAATTTGATAAAATATGTCTATAAAATTTCTAAGATTAGTAATTTTTTTAGTAATTCTTAGTTTTGCGAGCATAATTGTATATAATAGACAGTTTGCGATTTCTCGTATGAGATCAAAAACGAGATTTAAACAAACGAAATTTTTTGAAAATTTTGTTTATTTATATCTCGTTAATAAAATGTCGTATCGTGTGTTTGCGATTTGTCACGAAACGGGTTAAATAAACACATAAATCGACGGCAACAATTTTTAGCAGAACTAGATACCTCCTCATAAATTAAGCCTAAGTATTAAGCTTGTAGTTTGTGCAAGGTGTTTGACTGATAAAAAAACTAACCTGATATATTGAAATCGACACAAACTTGCCTACATTGCAGCCGAAGCGGAGAGAAAATGGCGGCAGAATTTCACGACAATCGTTGTATTGTATGCAGTGCGCATGCGCAAATCAAGTCATATACACGACAATTTGAAACGAGATTTTTGAAAAATCTCGACCGAGACCTTTCAAGCGAGAATTTTTACGACGAGATTTTAAACAATATCTCGTTATTTTGGCATTCTCGTAATAAAAAAAAATCTCGTACGAGAAATCGCAAACTGTCTAATATTTCAATTTACTATAGAATTTAATTTCTTAAATTTTAGCCAATTCTCACCTCTACAATGGATCCTCCTGCAGTGCTGTTGACCGAGATCAAGATCTAGTCTTCAAAACATGATTTGTTTATCGGAGTTGACTTCCCACACAATATCGATTCTGAAAATAAACACAACCAAAGCGTTTAGTTTGATCATTTTCACAGCCCAACAAATTCATTTAGTTGCCATTTAATATATAATAAGTGTAAATTACATGAACTAAATGATCGCATCACCTTTCTCTTATCTCCTATTCTCCTCTTTTAAACCCATCAGCAACTCAAACACATTTACAAGAAAAAAGAAAACAATTGCAAACAGAGAAAAAAGGACAAGAGCGCTCTCTAGGGGCCAGAGACCTCAACTCATCACGTGATCATTAACCACAGTTTGCCACCGAAACCGAGCAGGCAATCTCCTTTCGCTTCACTCCTTCGACCAACCAGGAATGATCAATCTAACTTCCATCTTAGGGCTGTCACCCTCATGGAGGGGCTCATCAATATCAAAGAGAAACTCGCCCTGTCTTTGATCACCTCCTCTAGACATCTGTTGGCGAACCCCCGAACAAAACCATCATCGATTGGACATGGGGGAGGATGGCAAAGAAGGAAAAAGGGAGAAAAAAAAAGGGGGGACCGAATGCACCCAGTCGAGCGTGGACACCCGGCACACCGCACAATTCAATGAAAGTGGTTTCTATGCAAAGATTTTCTTGGCTTTTGTAACCAATACTCTCCTGTGTCTAATTTCAACGACGCTTTCATCCGGATAGATACTTTACTTCTAGAGGAAGGAAACAAATCAAATACCACAAGATTGGTCATGTTTATTCGAGAGGAAAAATTTACTTTGGAACTTGCATAAGTCCATCGAATACAAACTTAAAACTAAAAACTTTTATTTAAAATCTCGTAATTTCATTTTTCGTTCCAACACTCTCGGCCAGACGGCGCTATGACCGCACAGTATATACTATATAACGTTCTTGAAATCATTTTAAAACGTTATAATATACAGTTTGCGATTTTTCGAACGAGATTTTTATTATTACGAAACTTGTATTATTACGAGATTTTTTATTAAAAATCTCGTGATTTTATTTTTTCGTTCCAACACTCCCGGACGAGATTTTTGAAATATCTCGTTTCAAATTGTCTTGTATACGACTTCACTTGCGCATGCGCACTGCCTACAATAACAACAATTGTCGTGAAATTCTGCCGCAATTTTCCCTCCGCTTCGGCTGTAATTTTGGCAAAGTTGTGTCGATTACATTATCTCAGGTTAGTTTTTTAACCAGTCAAACACCTTGCACAAACCACAAGCCCAATACTTAAGCTTAATTTGTGTAAGGTGTCTTGTTTTCCTAAAAATTGCTGCTGCCGATTTAAATGTCGTATGTAATATGTTTCGTGACAAACCGCAAACACTGATTCGACATTTTATTAACGAGATTTAAAAAAACGAGATTTTTTTGAAAATTTCGATTTTTTTAAATCTCGTTTTCGGTCTCGTACGAGAAATCGCAAACTGTCTAATATACTAGGCACGAAACTGTGTTATATTGACCTCTTGGGCAATGGTTCTCCACTACCTTGACCCTAGACAATTAACAATAATAAAGGTCATAACCCAAAACAAAGTGAGTTTCTTTATTCCATATGAGAATTGGATGTCCAGCCTTCCTTCCATCAGTCAAATCCCCACTAAACTCTATTTAACAATTCGTGCACAAAACTCCAATTGGTTAATGACCTATGGAATGTACTCAAAGTATATATTGTGCTATCTTATTTTAATTCTCTGGTTGAGCCGAGTCGAAAAATAATTGCTTTGTAGTCCAAAAATGTGTGCAGTATGTGGTGCAGTATGTTAGCTCGCCAACAAAAACACAGTTGTATGTGATCAGTAAAACTTTTTAATCCAATTATTTCGGTTAATTTATTCAAAATGTACTTCAATTCATTGCATGTCCGAAAGAACTGTTTCTTGTTGGTTGAAAATTTGCCGATATTGATAAAAATCCAATTGTACAAAATACTTTATTTTTTCATTGAGAACAAAAGTGACTGCACTTTTGTGCGATTTCATTTAGCAGTTTGTGAAATAGATGAATTAAGTCAATTCACATCTGGAAATGTGGTAATGCAATAATGCATTAGGATGTTGGACACAAAGAACCTTAAATCTGAAATAAAAACTGACCCCACAAGTACGTGTGTCAATCAAAGAACACTCGCCACATATTGGAATTAAACTTAAAGTGAATCACACCCCCAGAGCACATTGTATGTCCATTAAATGCCGGACCAGAAGCATTAGAGGCTGCAATAATATTAAGGCATCCAAACAGTGGCCAAACAACCAATCAATATAAACATCCTATTTTTTAAAAATATTTAATTTTTTTTTTCTAAGTATAAGTATCGACAAATTTTTATCCGGAAATCCCAAAATTCAAATTTTTTTGAATATATAAAAGACCTTTGCACCCCACAAATCTAAACACCAAATATGTATTATATCATTAATACAAAAATCCCTAAAATTTATTCACCCTTTATCCTGCAACCAATTTGATTGACATTTAAATCCCACAAGTCTTTAGGATAAGATTCCATTTTTATTTTTTCCAATGAATGCTAAAATATGAATAAAATACCACCTTATTAACAATTTACCATTCTAACAGTGGTATTTTTTTTTTTTCCTTTTACCCACAACAAACTTTATTTGATCCACTCACAACAACTGAGTTACAATAAAGGCAGACAAAGCTCATTTGAGGCTGGGGAAAAAAAACAGCCTACTCTCCAACATAAGAGGAAATTAGACAAAAACACATACCCTTAACCCAACTGCAACCACACAAAAAAATCGATTTAACCTACAACTTTAAATCAGCCTCTTACCTAGTGAAAGAAATACCGAAAGAAAAGATAATTAGAAAAGGGATACAACTATACGAAACTGTCTTCTTCTTTTACTGCAATCCCAAAAGTAGTTTTTCAACGCTTGCTACGTTTAATTAGAAATCATGTTTGTATTCGATCATCCGTTACGCTAACAAAACGCACAGACTGATTAACACTGGAGGGTTTACAGAATAAACTTAGAGCTAAATGATAAATTTCATTGCTGTGAATCCAGCCTAATAAAGTATACAGTACGTAACTTGTTATGGTCGCCTCCTGATATCTTGATGCTAAAATTGAACTGCACATCGCCAACTGCGCACAAATATCAATTGAGTATACCCAATTCTCTCTGCCATCAAATAGTTCTTGAGTATTCTTGAGCAATGGTTATTGTACATAAACATAGGTCGGTAAGCTTCATCCAATAGAGGGTTTGCGCGGATCACAAAAACGTATGAATGCTGAACGTACAATTGTATAAATTAGAAAGTTATACGCGTGTGCATTCATACGTTTACGTTGCTACGTGATGAGTGTTTGCGCAAACAAAAAAATCAACGTAACAACGTAATAAAGTGTTGTCACTCGATCTGATGCTGGTGTCACTGGACCTGATTTGAAATATCAGTTGCTGACAACAGTGGTGGTGTGGTGATGGTGTAGCGATGGTGGTGGCAGCAATGATTCTTTTTTTCCACGTCCTCGGTCTCTATCGTATCATCTTCCCATCATTTTTGCAAATGGCAGCTTGCAAAAACGGAAGCCAGCCGATTGCTTTGTTATGCGCATGCGCATAACAATATGTTCATACATATGCCTAAACATACCGAATGTTGATTTAACGTTGATACGTTGTTTTATATGTATTAACCAACACAAACCAACGAATCTATGTATAAAACCTCATACGTTAATACATCGATACGTTTGCGCAATTCCTCTAATTGACTGAAGCGAATTTGACCTTGAACGGCATCTTCAAAGTCAATAGAAGATTTGCGCACTTGAAATTTGTACAAACATATCAACGTATCAACGTATGTTTCATATGTAGATATGTTGATAAGTTCATACGTTATTGTTAAAACGTACAGATCAACTTAACAATTGAATTCTTACGTTGGTCCATACGTTCATCGTCTGAACGTATGAACGTATTGTTATGGGCATGTGCATAACAAACAAATCGGCCTGCTTCCGCTTTTGCAAACAGCCATTTGCAAAAATGACAGGCCGAACACGCGGTAGAGGCCTAGGACGCAGTATTAGAAGCCGAGGACGTGAAAATAACAAACCATCCCCGCCACCAGCACCAACTGCAACGAGTATTTGAATTAGGTCCGAGTGACACTAGCATTAGATCGATTGAAACCACGTTGTTACGTGATTTTTTTTGTTTGCGCAAACACTCATCACGTATCAACGTAAACGTATGAACGCTGAACAACAAACGTATAACTTTTTTAGTTATACGTTTTTGTGATCAGCGCAAATCCTCTATTCATACTGTGACTTTTAAACTCCAAAAGATAAATTAAAATTATACTTGTAGATCACCATCTAATTAGTCTAAAAATGGCCAATGTCCAATAGATGCTACAATGTTAGCTCATCCACAATTTTCTATAGTATAACTATACTATACAAATTTTAACCATTTCGATTCCAGACATACCCAATGCGACTTGAAATACGGTATATTTAAAAAGAAAAAGCACTTTTCTCCAAAAAAAATGTTCTTCCTTCTTCGCTGATCGGTCAATGTCATTTGATGGGAAATTTGCTGCATTCCTTCATTAAACTCCAAATGGAAAAAAATAGAAAGGAAAAAAAAAATCCCATCTTTTATAGAAGACTAGATTGGATTCTTTTCTTTCTACAACAGACTGAGACACACAAGGCATATTCATCAATTATGCGAGTGATTCACTAGCCGCGCATATCATTAACCATCTTTTTCTTCCTCATCTCATTTCTTGCATCAATTTCACTAGCATATTCAAGCCGAATGACTGCAACAATTCCTCTTCACATTACCTCACTAACTGCCACTGTCAAAGCAAAATTTACAGCCCACACAATTACCCATAAAAATGTCCCAACGGCTGGTAAATTACACTTAAAAATGTGTGACCCATCACTGCTAGAATTTTAATATTTAAGATATTTATGGCAATGCACTTCATTCCATTTGAAACAGAAAAAGAAAAGAAAAATAAAAATCATCATTAAGCTTTTCAAGATGTCAAATTTCCGTTTCCATGCTCCTGGTTGAACGTGATAAGACATTTTCAAAGACAAATTGCATGTCGTGCGACTATTAACACTCTTCTGCGTATAACAGTATCACTACGCAAACCAACAACTTAACCTATCTTGCCCCATTTGCACACTAACTTCTCTACTACACCTTTTGAATTAATAATATGCAAGCACATTACATTTTTGGAAAAATGTTCCTGTTCAAATATCACGGATACCAATTAATTCTGCCTCTGTTCTGGCAGCTACGTTTCCTCAGTAGTTTTGACATATTTTATGTTATAATTATAGGGAAACTGAAAGTGGGAAAGTTTAGTTTCTATACAGGGTTTCTCTCGGTATTACCATATAAATCTCAACTTCGTTAGTTTACCGACTTCGCAAGACTCTCAGGTTGTCTAACTCAGCGGTTCGCAATCTTTTTATCAATTTGTACCACTTACAAAAATCTGAAAAGTTTACGTACCATCATATTTTTTTTTGTATTTTATACAAAATAAATAATTTATTCAATTCACTCGCAAAGCACATGGATGACAACATCCTCCAGCAAAACGTGTACCACAATTATGCTGAGCGCAGACATGCAGCGATTCGCGTCGCATTCGAATCGCGGATGGCTCTGCGCATGCGTTATTTCCGTCGTGCGATCAGAGAATGTACTTTTAAAAAAAGTACAGCCACTGTGTACTTTATCACAGGCGATGCAAATCGCATCCAATGGGATGAGAGTATTGCATCACATATTCTAATTGCTCCATTTTGTTTGTTTTTTTCAACAATTGTTCCAAAATAATTGTCATAGCAACAAATATTTTTGGAACAATTTGTTCGCGCCAAGTCTGCTGTAGCAGAGGCGATTCACTGTCGCGAATCACGGGGCAAAAACGCTAGGCGAAGCGAATCGCTGCATATCTACGCCCAGCATAAGCCTTTTTGCTTATTGCCGAGCGTAGTCTGGGCATTCGCAATTATGTCAGTGGTTGGCAAAAAGACTGAAGCATGGAATTCCAGTCATTTTGCTATATAACTACATTTTTTTTATATAAATTCAAGTAGTTTGATAAAAACTACCTAAATCCGATAAGTAATGCAAAAATCCACATTAAAATCGGACAATAAATAGCAAAATGACCGAAATCCCATTCAATCCCAATCTTTTGCCAACCACCGACATAATTGTGCATGCGCTCAGTTGCGCCCTCTGCGATAAGCAAAAAGGCTTATAGGGCACTACGGTATCGTCACTTCCTGTATTTGATGATGTCATGACCAGCTACAATGCAGTGCTATGTGTTGCAAAAAAATATACCTCTAATGACTTCCAAAAACATCTACTTACTAAGTTTTTTTCGGTCTTATCGGTCATCATCAGGACCTTTGACTCATTTTTCCAAGTTGTAATTAACTTAAAACTCGACTTTTCTTTATCTGCAACACAAAATTCCCGCAATTAAATTAGGTTAACAAACAGAAGAAGAAAAAAAAAAAAAAAAAAAAAAAAAAAACAACCACCACAATAAAGAAAGAAATAATAATAATAAAAACAAAAACAAAATTCCAACTATTTCCATTACTTTTTTTTATCTCTTTTCCTTTCCACCCATCAAATGAAAACCCTAAAAGTATTTATAATAAAATTGTCTAAATAATAAGTAGGCTGAGCCTGCGACCTAATGGCGCCACGGTTGGGCGGGAAGAAGAATGAATGTACCACACGCAAAGTACTTGTTAATGAATGCTTTCAGAAAGGCTTTGGTCAAACTACACAGTTGGAAAAGGCAACTCAACGCAGAATGAGAGCAAAAGTAGCAACAAAAAGAATCAATAGAACAACAGAAGGATCTAAACATCAATTTCCAAATCCCCTTACCTCTTTCAATCACATTAATTGATCATCAGTAATCATACATTAAATAAAAACAGTACCTGATTATATTTCTAATTTAATGAAATATAATCAAATATACAAATCGGTTCTAGAATTTGATTCTAGAAAAAAATCAACAGATCACACTTTGAATCCAAAATTTTTTTATAGAGCAATTTTTTTTTGTATAACTGGGTATACAAGACTGTTGGGACCACTTAGGATCATTGGGAATGTTTATTGCCAAGGCAACCACTATAAGTGTGACAAAATGGTCCCTAGGTTGAGAATGGCAATGGAACTGTTGAGCCAATCAGAAGAGATTGTAAATAATTGATTTGTAAACTATTTAAATCATGTTATCAAAATAAAATAGGACCCATGTAGTTCGCAACTCTCCACCAAAGTTTCCAAGTTAAAAAGTCCTTCTATTACCGTACATACTCGCGTAGACCAAATCTTTTATTTTATTTTTTAAATTTTATTTGGTTCGATTTATACGCGGGTCAATAGCCGTTTTAAGTTTTAAAAAAATAAAATTCAGGGGGTCAAATTCAATGGTTTTTGACCTGTTTTAAGTCAGGGTCGACTTTTACGCGAGTATGTACGGTAATTGCAAATTTACCAATGGATTAAGGAATTATTATAATCTAACTAGACGTTACCCGTGGAAAATCCACGGTGTTAGTAATTAATATGTAATACAATAGTGTTTAATTTAGATCAAAAATACAATTTGGGCACCATTTGCATATGACGTCAATCACGTTAGCGTTATGCAGACAGACAAAGACTGGGAAACTAAACTCCGTTTCCAAAACATTGTGAGAAAATCCCATTGGCTAGAGCCTGTTTGTTCGTACATTAATACAATATATATACAAAAAACGACCATAAATATGACCATATATGGTCCTGCCCTTTTATGGTCATTTCTCGAATTATTTTTTTAAGAGCATCGAACAGTCGTCGAGAAAAGGCTCTAGCCAATGAGAGTTTCTCGCAATGTGATGGAAACGGAGTTTATATAGATTATTATAGTTTCTCTTATCTAATTGATGGGTACCACTTATTGTGACCAACACTGACTCGTCCTCTTGCGTCTCTCATAAAACAAATATTCCACAGATTGATTGTCTTAAATATGATAAATCTTTTGAATTTCCTTTTGTCAGTCTGTATTATATTAATTTTGTGTAATGACAATATGGATATACTTTAGTTAATCTTCATTATTCTATCTACCGTAGGCCTTTCGACTGTTCGCCAGTCTTCTTCAGTGGTATTACAAACACATTATACTACTTATTACATTGCAGAATTTCAACACCAGAACCAGACAATGTCCCAAAATCTAACATCTTCAAAGTTTTCCCCACCATTTTTGTGTAACAGATTAAACTGAGTACTATCATGACCTACTGATTTTCGTGTGCATGTCAGCAACAAAATCAAGGTAACATCATGTTTATACTTCCAGCCTAGTAAAGATTTTGCACCACATGTCCAGAGGCAACAGCCATTTAAGAGCGTTGAAGCCAACACCACTCATTAATTATATCATAAGCAAATGTGATAAAAACTCTTAAGAAAGCAAAGAACTGTGATAATGAGATTTCGACATGACTGTGGCCCAGCTTAACTTGACATTGAACAGCATAATCCAACTCATCGCCTTGACCATAGTCTCCGGTTTTGGCGTCAATTTTAATTAGTCAGTTTTAATGTGTTCTTTGTGTCAGATTCTTTTTGTCAATTAATGGAGTGTATGGCCATAGTAACCGTTAACGTCGGTAAATGCCAGATTTCCTTATACAATTTTTTTTTTAATTTGTAGGATTTACTAACAATATAATCCATTGACAATAACCAGTTGTACTGTATTCACTTTACTGTAAACTTGCTTGGTATTATTCACAACTAATAAGAAACTCCATCATTAGTCAACTGCCCAACATAGTTAAACGTGGAAACTTACCAGATATTAACAGACCGAATGTCTGTCCTAGACTGAGAATAAATGGTGTTAATGTATTCTTAAGAATCTCTCGCTTTCAGCGAATGTCGATCCGCCATACTTTTTCCCTCTCATTCTCTTCGTTCCTAAAATTTGGGAATCTGTGGCCGGTTTATCGATGCTATCCAGATGTTCCTAATGATAGCAACCAGCAATTCATACACCTATTGCTCCCCCTTTCTATGCTTTCAACTACCACCACAAACATTTTTTTGCAAATACAAATGATGTATAGGCCTACATAAAATCAATTAAATGAATTGTACGTTTGTTTTAAATAAATTAATATGTAAATCCAACAAGCATTTCTGCCAGTTGAACTCCCGTTGACATTAAATTTGTATTCAGCATATATGCTCATCCATGAAGTGAATATTTCATGAAATCAAACATCAAACAAGTTAAATTAATTCAATTTTTAACATCAAAGAATCTTCTATTTACCTAAGAATCTTCATTATGGCATTTAAAAATTCCAAAGATAGCGTAAAATAAGCATTACGACTTAACCACACATTAACTGCCTATCGTTTATGGCATATATTTATAATTAAAGGGTTTACGACATCACATTTTTTATTGATCCATTAGATCAACCATCATTTAAAACCCTTATATTTTTTTAGGAATATTAAAAGATTAAATGTTGTCGTATGAGCAATCGGTTAGCTGAAATATTTGCTTCCATTTGATTGGTATTAGTGTTTTGTGTTCATAAATATTATTTGGGTTTTAATCATGTGTGAAATTGGTTATGACCCGAGGTAATAATTGTGTTTGGTGTAAAATGTCAACTTAATAATTATCTATGGCTGTTTGGAGATTCTGGTCCTGATGGTTTTTGAGTGTATAGCCATTCGAAATCCCAATGCAGTTAAAGTGATGAGTTGAGAAAGTGTTTATGTCTAATGTGATGTATATTATCGAATTGAGATTGTTATTTTACCCCTTTGGAATTGGATTACTAATATGGACATAAGTTTACTGAGTTGTGACAATTTTACTGGATTATGTAACAGAAAATACCGAATTGTGTCTTATTTAAGTGCCGTGTGTCGACTGCGCGTTATCTCAATGTAAAGCAGACGACCGTTTGTCAGTCACATGTTTGATTGACATTTCGTGACTCCAGGTCACTAGTCAATCAGACATGACATGAACACATGATATGGTCATGTGACTTCACTCTTGGTCAGTTTTTGTACCGCCAAGATGGTAGCCCGCATGCCGAGTTGGTATGTAATTGAAATAAATTAATAGTTAGGGATGTACCGAATAGTAAATTCACCGAATACCGAATACCGAATTTTCACCGAATAGCAAATTCACCGAATACCGAATACCGAATTTTCACCGAATAATGAAATGGCCGAATACCGAATACCAAAAATCTGCTTTGCGCCTGCAGCGCCTGATTTATATACATCCTCATTGGATGTGGTTACCAATCAAGTGAGGCCAACCAACCATTTGCATGTCGACCATTCATGTTTCAGTTTCGACCTTAGGCAATTCGACCCACTTAGTATTCGCCCTTAGATAACTACCGCATGCGATAGTTCTAAGTTACTTGGCAACAAAGTGATGTCTGTCAGTTAATAAATGAATCTAGTGGTGAATGAGGTGGAGAGGTGGTGAAGTAACATTCAGTCTCAGACTCTGTTGGAGTTCCAGGTAGCTTAATAGTGAAGCACCCAACCGGCAATTAGGGAATCTGAATTCAAGTCCCGGTCTGGACTCCAATGGAGTCTGGGCTGTTTGTTTTTCACCAAGTACTGAGGTTATGAGAACATTAAAGCCATTGATTTCCAACTTTACTTTCAATGTGTTCCCGTGTTGTTTTCTAATCAAAATCTGGACAAAGTCGGTTTTTCCAGCATGCCGGTCTTTTTGAGGGAATACAGTACCAGTTTTGACGTAAATCCTATGTATTTAACATGGAGAATACCAACTGTTACGTCAAAAACAGCATCCTGCCAGCAGCGGCCAACAATGTCCCTTACCAAGCTCAAATAAGATGTTCAAGATAAAAAATAATTTTTTTTAAAGTGTAAGTGTTCTGAAAACTTTAAAAAATAAATAAAAAGTATAAATCATTTAAGTCATTTTAAAGGATGGCGAGAATTATTCCGCTATAAAATATGCAATGCTGTAAACCCTTTAAATATGTTTAATCAGTTCTTCACTATTGCAATCAAAAAGTTTTACTCATTACTGATTGTGCCCTAAAGATACTGAACTAACCAACCGAGTCCTATAGCTATGTTTGATCTAATCAAAGCGTCAATTAAGACACAGGTCATTTTTGCTTTTAAATAATTAATAAAATATACGATACTATGGAAACAACTGAATCATAGTCAACCATGAATGAAATCCACTTGGATCTGATTAGCGAATGAGTAAACACGTTCATGCTGAAATGGACTAACCAAACAACACAAATACCACCTAAAATAAAAGCTCATCCCTTTAGAGATTTCGAAAAACAATATGCGCTTCGTGGATTCATTAAAACTTGAGTTTATCAAACACCTAGGTTGGAAAATACCAGTATTCGGTATTATTATTTTGATAATACCCGATTTTTTGGTGTTTTTAAAAAGAAAATAATCTGAAGGTGTCGACGTCATATAAGGGCATTTACTGACTGCCATAGAGCTGTCTATTACGCGCAGTCTATTAAGCCGTAATAGCCACATCGACTGGCTATCTAAAATATCTTAAATCAATGTAAAAGACTTACCCGGATGCTGAATGACTATTTCAGACCATAATAACCATTAAAATCAATTGACAGTTTGCAAAAAATTAACGCCAATGTGTAACAAAATTTTTCAAAAATCTCGACAAACCATTAAAATAAAAAGACGAGATTTATAACAATATATGCTGTGCTATGCGGACATAGCACCATCCGGACAAATTCTGCGCACCATCCATCCTCGGTCTAGACAATCCACGTTAATGGTAATTCTGTGGACCTAACACTCTGAGCACCGGTCATATTTCTGGAACCTGTCCTATGTCCGCACCGCACAGCATTTACTGAATCTCTTTTTTTTGCCATTCTTGTAATGAATTAAATCTCGTACAAGAAATCGCAAACTGTGTAATATGTGAGCAAACCGATACTGAATTAAAAACGATATTTCAAAAACCCCCCAAAAACAGTTTTCGATACCGACAGATAGCAGTAGAGAAACCCTAAGGGTCCCTATAATAAACGCAAATATGAATAAACGCAAACTCGAAATTCGCGCTTCTTCATTCGCGGTTATTCATGGTTACCATATGAATAACCGCGAAATGGAATTTTTCGCGTTTATTCATATCGCAAACACAGAAAAATTTCGTTTCGCGGTTATTCATATTCTGGCTCATCCCGGTGGAGTATATGAATAACCGCGAATTATGCACAGAGTAACGAAATGCACCAGAAAACCCATTTGCGCCTGCGGCGCCTGATTTACAAACAACCTCGTCAAGACAGGTTACAGGTTAAAGCGGTCGCCAAAGTGTGCGAAACAAAAATAAGAAACAAAGTACAAGTTTTTCCCAGGAAAAATTCACAATTTGCGCTTATTCATAATGCACAAAACCATAACAATCGATTCGCGGTTATTCATATTCTGCATATGAATAACCGCGAATCGAAATATTTCGCGGTTATTCTTATTCACGCCTATTCATTGTTTTCGCGTTCGCGCGTATTCATAATTTCAAGTTCGCGCTTATTCATATTCGCGCTTATTATAAGCTCCCAACCCTATAAGTACAGCATGCGTTAAAATCTATTTTAGCTATAGAAGGCAAAAGTGACTTTTATTACTTTTACAACGCTGTGAGGCGGTTAGAGAAATTCTATTACGACGCGTTCTTGATGGTGGAACATAAAGAACTACCGTATATACTCGCGTATAAGTCGACCCTGACTTAAAACGTGTCAAAAAGCGTATATATCGACCCCCTAGATTTTATTTTTTTTATTTTATTTTTATTTGGTTCGATTTATACGAGAATAAATAGCCATTTTAAGTATTAGAAAAATAAAATAAAAAAATAACTAAAAAAAAAATAAAATAAAATAAAAGATTTGGTCGAAAAATCCTCGACTTATACGCGAGTATATACGATAATTTATTTCCAAAAGTTAACAAAATACAAAATAGGTTCGCAGTAAAGAGTCAACGATCCGTCGTCCACGTGCGCTTAAACGAAGAGACCCAACGATAAGGCGCGTGAGTCACTAACGCGTTGTATCTAAAAATATAATTAAACTGACAAGTTTTTAGACTAACTAGCGACCGGTGCAAAACTCCCCTTTTAATTACAAATCCCTCATCAACAACAATTCCCTGCCATCTCTTTAAACCCTTTTCTTCCATTTTTTTCAAAGTGTGAAAAAAATGAACGAAAGATAAACGAGTATCTATCTTTACACCCATCTCTTTTAGGTCCCCTCGAGTTTACAACGCGATGCCATTTGGCACGAGGCTATAGACAGAACCATCAACAAATTAAAGTGCTTTTCCACTCAGACTTTGTAGATGAGAGTGGCGCAGGGAAAGTGAGGATTTCTAATCTGTTTCACGAGCCATTTGCATAGATGACGTGTGATGTCACTGCCTCACTCCATTTCTCTCTGCCGCTCGGCGCTCTCCCAGCTGCAGCTTGCTCCTGCTTGCTTCTTAATCTCAAATCTCAAGAACAAACACGTCAAATGCACTCATCTCACTTTTGTGGTACTCGATGCAGTCTGAGCTTCAGCAAATGGAATATGCACAGCTCACAGCAAGAGGATCGCCAAGTTTAATCATTTTATAGATCTAGAGGACTAGAATAACATCCTTGATGTGTATATATCACTTTTAAATCATCTATAGCCTATAGGGCACTGTGAATTTGATGTAAACAAGTGATGGTGTAGGTATCTTTAACCAGGACCTGCTTGATAACCTCATTCTGGCCTGGTATTGCAAAATAGGTCAAGAAATGGATATTCAATGAATTATTCAATTTTTTTTTTTGGCTTGGAAACAAATTGAATTTGGAGGACAAAAAATCGAATTTTTTTCAAGGAAAAATTTAGAGAAATTTTGTTTTAAATAAAATTGACATTTTTGATAATTGCCATCGCAAAACCTTAAAACATCATGAAATCTCGCCAAACCTCATGAAATCTCGCAAAACCTCATGAAATCTCGCAAAACATCATGAAATCTGGCAAAACATCATGAAATATCGCAAAATCTCATGAAATATCGCAAAATCTCATGAAATATCGCAAAATCTCATGAAATATCGCAAAATCTCATGAAATATCGCAAAATCTCATGAAATATCGCAAAATCTCATGAAATATCACAAAATCTCATGAAATATCGCAAAATCTCATGAAATATCGCAAAATCTCATGAAATCTCACTAAACCTCATAAAATCACGAAGAATCCCATCAATTTACACAATATCTTGTGTCAACAAAATTTCTTGAATTCAGCACAACCAAGGATTGTTTTCAAATCGCTTGATTTATGCGTAGTGATATCACTTGCACTCAAAACTCCATCGTGAAGTAAACACTTTAATAGTCAAAACCTCTTCCATACAAATTGCTAAAAAAAATTATTTTGCTCTCACTTGGTCCAACAGACAGACTGCTGGGAAACAACCTTCATGCCTTCACACCAGCATTCAGCAAGCAGGGACTAAAGCCCAGTTCCCACGCACGCGTTAAAACTTGTGCGTCAAAGCAGCAAAGCACCATCCGGTCTCACGTGCTTAGCCAGCATGCTAAAGTTGAATTATTGCAACTTATCCCCACATACGATAACATGCCGAAAAGCACGATGCGTTAGTTTACGCACATCAGTGGCGCAACAGAGTTCCCTTGCAACATTTGAGCACATGAATCATGCTTAAAGCTGGAGACACATTAAGGTGCATTTTCATTTGCGAGAGAATTTCTCGCGCCACAAAAAAAATCGCGCCAACAATCGCGCTAAAAATCAAGCTCTGGCTTGAGCATTTTCATTAGAGCTCAAAGAGCCACTTCTGGCTTTCAAAAATTTTTGAAAAATCAGTTGACATTTCATAAAATATACATTAGTGTGAAATGTTTAGCATCAAATATTGCTGAATTGATTATTTTTGGGCTTTTCTGGATGTGGATGGCATTGATTAATCAAGATTAAAAATTCAAGTGGAGGAAAAAAAATCAGCGCCATTTGCAATTGTGGGTGGGGCCTGTTCAAATGTCAAAATTGTTGTCACATGACGCGATTTTAGGCGCGATTTTGTGAGCAAAGCTAGACTCGACAGAAGCGCGCCAGAAGCAGAATCGCGCCAACAATCGCGCGCCTTTGCAAGTCTAGCTTGCATGAAAATGGATAAGCGTGCGATTTTTGTCGCGCGATTATTGAAAATTAGGCGCGAGAAATGGCATTTCTCGCAAATGAAAATGCACCTTTAGGCACGAATCGCGCAAATCGCGTCGCTTTGCAATTTTTAATCCGCTTATTTCCGGTTTAAAATCGCCTTTTTCTAAGCGATTTTGAAAGTACTTTTTTGATTGCGATTCTAAATCGCAGCCAATCAGGAGCGAATTTTTAGAGTCATTCAAAATCGCAAAGCAACGCGATACGCGTGATTCGCGTCTAGCATTAGTGCATAACGAATGCGCCTTAACCAGGCTTTAATGGTACTGTACCGCTCATTCACCATCCCTCCTCATGATATAACCAGAAGCAAATTTACAAACTTCAAGACCCCTCACGAATCCCTTTCATCATCTAATATACACGCAAAAAAAATTTTCAAACTTGGGTCCCCCTCAGCTACGCAGAATTCCAATAAACAGGATCCCAATTAATCTAAGAGCACCTCTGGGACCAACTCCTTCAGTTGAAATAATTTTTTTAATTTTAAAAATCGAAAACCCAAAAACTCATTTTTTTTTTTCTTCATCTGAAATTACGTAAACAAAAACTCACCTATCTACCATCCGCAGTAATCAACGTAAAAACCCAAATAACGCCAATTCTTCGACCTAAAATAATAATAATAAAAAAAAAAATCATCAATTTTTCTAAAGAAAAAACTTTTATAAACAACAAAAAAAACTTTCTTAATTTTTTTTTTCCAAACGAAGAAAACAAAAAAAATGAAAAAAAAAAAAAAAAAAAAACTAACGATGTACTGAAGGCATTGTTTTTTCATTCTTTCTGTTTCTGTATCATCATCATTCTTTTATTCGTATTGACTGGACTATTTCCAAGAAACCTCATCCAAATGAACGCTCGAATGGGAAAATTGAAAGCAGCCAACAGTTGCTATTGATAAACTATTAAAAATGCAATGCCAAACACGAGGCTTAATGCAAGAATATCATTCTACATGCTCCACTTAACAGCGCCACCACTCGCTTGTCAACAGTGAATCATATCATTAGTCGAGCATTCCAATTCTTACAACTTTTCTTCATATTGATTTTTGCATCACGGTTCGTTTAATCGGCAAACACTTGACTAAATGAAATTCTCTAAATCGTCATTTCTATTAATAAACAAGCATAATCAAAACAACTCATTTATTGTTTTTAACAATTTATTTATTTACCGTATTTATTTATTTATTTATTAATTGTGTTTTGTTTGTGTTTTTTTTTTTTTTTTTTAATATCTAAGACTTAATTGTGCATTGACATTTTGAATTATTTAAATTAGATGCGTGGTGACATCCGAAAAGTGAATTAGTATATAGTAAATCTCTTGTAATTGCACATATATTAAGTCTGTAATTTACTCGAAAATTTAAGAATAGTAACATTAAACAGTCTCGTTTAAAATATGCCTGATGTGGCATTTTTAGTGCATTTTAGCATAAAATTAAAATCAAATTTATCTGAAAAAATAACAATTTGTGCACCTAAAAAGAGCATTTTTAAAAAAAAACTTCTTGTTAGGATGTCGAGAAAATTACACAAATATGCAGAAAAGTAAATTTTCAGACATTTTGTACACAGAAAAGTAAATTTTCAGACATTTTGTACACAGAAAAGTAAATTTTCAGACATTTTGTACACAGAAAAGTAAATTTTCAGACATTTTGTACACAGAAAAGTAAATTTTCAGACATTTTGTACACAGAAAAGTAAATTTTCAGACATTTTGTACACAGAAAAGTAAATTTTCAGACATTTTGTACACAGAAAAGTAAATTTTCAGACATTTTGTACACAGAAAAGTAAATTTTCAGACATTTTGTACATGACGTCATTAAGACAGTTTGCGATTTCTCGTCCGAGACAAAAAATTAACGACAATGTGTAACGAAATTTTTCAAAAAAATCTCAAACCATTAAATCAAAGAGACGAGATTTTTAAAAATATCTCATTTTTTGCCATTCTCGTAATGAAATAAATCTCGCACAAGAAATCGCAAACTGTCTATTATTGGATTTAGCAATTAACACCAATCAGTTTTAGAAAATGTGTCTGAATATTATATTGTTGGTGTCACAGTTGGAGATTGATTTTCAGGTATTAAGCGACTTTTTCGATAAAAATAAATTTTCTTTATCTAAGAAAGCTTCTAGTTTAAAATTAGTGTTTTAAACTCCATTTCCAACACATTGCAAGAAAATCCCATTGGCTATAGCCTTTTCCCAGCAATTGTTTAATGCATTTAAAAAAATAATAATAATTCAAAAAATGACCATAAAAAGGCATAAACGAACATAAACGAACAAAAAAGACCATAAACAATCATAAAAATCACCATATATGGCAGTTTTTGGTGGATTTTAATACAAATTTATATAAATTTGTATTAATGTGCAAGCAAACAGGCTCCAGCCAATGGGAGTTTCTCGCAATGTGTTGGAAACAAAGTTTAGTGATGTCATTTTTCTGTGCGTAGCAGTGGTTCAGCCACCTTAATATCCGCCCTCCGAAACACGAAGTTTGATCTATTTCTTCTATTTTTCTTTTGTCCAAGTTTTGATTACCAATATTTCGAATTCTCAGTATTAAAAATACATGAGGAAAAAATTTAAAAAAGAAAAATCCGCTAAATCGGGACTTTACAGCCAAAATTTCGAATGTTATCGAACTACAATAAAAGACGAAAAAATAAAGAAACTATTAAAAAAAAAAAGAAAAAGAAAAAACATGTATCGTGTAGCATTGGTTTTAGATGAGAAACACACTATTCTATCGTAAATCAATTGTAAACGTGGAGAAAAATCATTTGGCACAGCTGCAAATTCCACTGCTAATACAAAAAGCATTTATATAGAAAAATCGCAACTTGAAAACACATTTTCACCACCAGGAGGCTCTTTAACTCACAATTTCACTCCCAACGTGAAACCTTTCGATATTAACTCTTCTATTTCAATTTATATATTATTTTTTCTGCTTCAAATCGAGCGTTTCATCGCATTTCAAGTCATCCGTTCTATATTTAATGCGAAACCGGATCGGTCGTTGCAAAATGATCAATTTTCTGCCTTTTAATTATCAATTAATTAATTTTTCCCGCGTGGAAATCATTATTCTTACCTATCAATATGTTTTGTTGTTTTCTTTAGTACGGTTAAGTGATGTTTCATTATTTCTTCAACGCCGTATCAATTATTTAAACGTGTTTTTTCCGATGACCCGTTGTATCCCACCTAAAAAGCAAAAACACTCATTACGATCGATATTTAATTCCTAGTAAACAAAATAGCTTGAAATCACACTCTAAAATACCCAAACTAACCGTTTTACCCGATTAAATGCCATCGGAATTGCTAGAAAACCCATTTATCGTAAACAAGAACAAACAACTTTCAACCGCGTAAACGCCATCTTGGCATTCTCGAAGTACATCACGTGATCCGACAACTAAACTTTAAAAGCCCAAATAATCGTAAATTTAATAAAAATATAAAATTTTTATTAAAATTTGACTGTTTAAACAAAATTACGTTTTATTTCATACATATTGTATAACAGCGCTGCTCAAACTATCTGTGACGTTAATTAGAACTAAGCATAGTGTCATGCATTGGCAGAAAATTGAATTAAAATATTCATTGTATAGAAAATTGCTTCTAAAAGATACATTTCACAGTTTAAAGATCAAACTTGGTGGTTGAATCATGTTTAACCATCTTGAGAGAGTATTTATTTCCTTTTTGTTTGAAACATTAATACATAAATTTAATGCATATTATTGACTCAACCACTAGAATGATGCTGTTTATATAGCTTGAAAAATAAATTTCATGAGATTTCACACTCCACTCACCAGACAGTAAATAGAACACTAACTCTTTAAACAAAAAAATAAAAAAAGAAAGTTACAAAAACTAATTAAATCCAGCTCTTTCCCCCAGAATTAAAATTTCAATTACTAACACAAGTCTTTTGCATAAAATGTTAATACAGAATATGGCTCTATGGAATTTTATTTTCAGTCTTTGCACATTCCTTGAGAAGGAAAAGAAGAAAAAGAAATTCAAATCCAACACTTTTCGCATATAGCAACTTTTCTATCTGTCATGTGAATAAATTATCTAATTCAAATCTAAAATTTCTATTTGTGTTTTATAAATTGATTAAATTCAGATAATATAATAAATTATGCAGATTGTGCAAGTTATCCTCAGGTGTCATTTAAAACAAACAAAATTAATGTTATTAAAAATGAACTGCTGGCTGACATTCTGAAGAATACCTTTGATATCTACAAAGAGTAAATATTTTTCTAAAATAATTTCTAAATTCAAGAATTTATGAGCACTGAATTATAAATTGTTAGTTTTATGTCAACAAACTAAACCGGACAAACACCAGTTACATAGCTTACCGGTTTCTTAAGTCTGATTTCTAGGACAATGCAAACTCAAACTGAGTAGTATAAACTTCTAAAAGCTAAATGGATGACTAATTAACTCTTGAGACTAATGACAGTCGACCTGATGGTGGTATAGCGCCCACTTGGCAACTTAATGCTGTCTAAGTTCCTTCAGTTATTAATAAAGAAACATTCGTGCTGGATAAATGATGCGGACTTCTTAGCACACTGCATTAGGTCAGATTTAATATGTCAGATTTAACCCTCAGAAGCCTATGCTATGGGACAATTGACACGGGCAATAGTTCTGAATACAAATTTCAGATTATTTTCAAATAATCTGAAATTTTCTGGAGCTGTTGAAAAAGTGGTTTTACATACACTCAATTTATTTGGTAATTTTCAGACTTATAAAAAAAAGTTATTGTAAAGAGAAAATATGAGCCCCTTAAAATCTCAGCTTAAAACGTTTGCTGTTTTCACTGCATTTGTTCTCTTTTAGTGAGAGCGCTTTTAAAATACAACGCCACCTATATGCAAAGTAGAGAATAAACAAAGCACATGTCGGCACATGTTCAGTTCACATTTTATATCAATTTCAATTAATTGCACTAATTGGAATTAAAATTAAGTTAATGTACACAATTATTATAAATAAATAATTAAACACCTTGCATGCTGTTCAAAGGTCCACATTTTGACCGAGTGTCTTGATTTTTACAATCGGTGACACCTAGCATCAGTTGGTAAAACCATGGTAACCATGGTAACAGCACTAAAGCGCTTTAACTCAGAGTATATAAAACATGGCAATTGACACCACTATAATAGGTCTTTGCGTTGACCAAAAATGTTAGGCGTCTGAGGGTTAAGACGTGTATTGCCTAAGTTGTGGCTTGCGTCTATAAACTTAATTCTATTCTATCTATCCAGAACAATAGTTGCGTTCAATTCCAAAGTGATTATAAAAGCATAATTAAATCTGATTATAGAGAATCAGTATAATTTGCTTTAAGCATTGAACATGTTATTAAGTTTCAGTCTGAGCATGCGCAGTTGCAAACTTAACTATTCTAGGGTCAAGTTCCTTGATCGGAACTAGTTCTTAATCCAAAATCCATGTCCGGATTGTTGTAGTTTTCTCCTTTCAGTTGACATTTTAAGCTACTATAAAATAGTGGCATACATTAAAGTATACCAAAAGTGTTGTAATGTAGTAAAAATAAAAAAGCACTGAAATCTCTTCATAAAGTCGATCGTCACCTGTGGTCACCTCGATCAATCTCGAATCCAAAATGGCTGCCAAAAATGCTGTCATAAACAATATTTCAGCAGCATAAACAACCTTCAACGTGGTTTATAGGTAAACTGATTGTTGGAAAATGACGTAAAAAACGTCATTTTCGCCTAGCGAGAATTTGAACAACATGCAAGGTGTTTAATCATTTATTTATAATAATTTTGTATATTAACTTAATTTTAATTCCAATTAGTGCAATTAATTGCAATTGATATGAAATGTAAACTGAACATGTGCCGACTGTTTTGTTTATTCTCTACTTTGCATATAGGTGGCGTTGTATTTTAAAAGCGCTCTCACTAAAGAGAAAAAATACAGTGAAAACAGCAAACGTTTTAAGCTGAGATTTTAAGGGCTCATATTTTCTCTTTACAATAACTTTTTTTGCACCTATTGTGCTAGTTGCTGATTGCGTCTATGAACTTAATTCTATCTGTCCAGAACATTGTGCTGTTGATGCACAGCACAATATTTTTCAGCTAATCACTTTACTAAAAATGTCTTCTTCACAGCACAAAGACTTAAAACTGAAGCCGCACAACATTCCATATTGGTCCTTTGCTTAGTTACCATTACTAACTACAATTTAGTCCCACATTTCACAATATTATGGGCCATCAATTAGATAACTAACATCCATTTGTTGAATATTTTTTATTTTAATTTTGTTTTTATTCCTCACATTAAAAAAATCTAAAAACTTTCCCATAAATGAACATTAAAAATAAAAAAACCAAAATGGTGCACAATTGTGAGTAATAAAAAAACTTTCACCTGTGTGCGCCCACACCTGGTTAAGACTGTACGTGCGCCCAACTTTAACTGAATGCAATTTAAGTGACGTAAAATATGTGCAACATAAATCAGGCCAGCACTGAATTAGAGGGTCCGCCTTGCAAGAGGCTGTTAAAGGGAGTTTGTTCATTTGCCAGGCCTCAATTTCCCCCCACTTCCCTGCAGTATATTCAAAAAGGTCTGAGAAATTCTATTGAAATACATTTTTAACTGCCAAGCATGTAAACATTATTTTTTCTAAATAATATTTGCTTTTACCATTAAGTAGATCTATATTCAGTATGCAAAAGCTTATTTTCCATGTTTTCTCTCTCTCAGGGGTATCTCTCTTTTTCTTCTTTTGCTTGAGCAAACAAACAGTCAAGTTTATCGTTATGCATTAAGGTTTTTGTATGGTTGCCTTTTTCTTGCATTAAGTTACATTTGGATATGCTGTGCATTGCATTAACTTTCCCTGTGAAAGCCTATAGTACTCACAGCATTTCAGAGTTGAAATATTACCGTATTCCCTCGGAAACAACGGCGTGCCAGTAATTACAAGTCTGACCAGTTTTTGACAAGTAGTCATGGTCAATTAATAATGGACAAAATGCTGGAAAATTCAAATTATTTGGCACCCTGGTCTGACTTGCCATTATCCGGCATGTCGTTCTTTCCGAGGGAATATTATGTATTTATTTGCCTGCCTGTTAGTTTGACACACGATCCATTGTCATACCGGTTAAATGTTGTACTGGTGAAACGTCCTTGCCTTCCGCTCTCATAGAAAAAATGTTTCCATTTCACTCCATTTTGTCTCATGGCCATCACATTTAAAAAACTATAATTTCATTGTTTTGATATTCCATTTCGAAGTATTGTTACTTCAAAAATGGAGTTTTTCACACACCGAATTCTGCTTTTGGAGTACCATTACTCTGATTACGGAGTTGGACAATTAATGCATAACTCCAAAAATGGAGTAAAATAACAACTTTTTTTTTATGTGCGTGGTTATTTGTCCGCATTTAACTGTCACCCGATTAATTGGTACCCGGTTAAATGTCCTAATACCATGAGAATGTCGATCCTGTTTTAACCCTTAGATGGGCAACCTATGACACAATTGTGTTCAGCTCTGTTCTTGAATAGGAAATTTTTTTTTTAGCTTATCTTATGAAGCTGAAATTTTCTGACTTTGTTCAAATACTAATAAACTTTATATAAAAAAAAAAATTGAAGTATTTGCTTTGATATTTATTAAAATAATTGATCGGCAAATTTTAGCCCCTTAAAACTCCAGCAGAAAAAAAAAGCCGGCTTCACTGCATATTGGCTAAAGCGCTTCTGTTTAGGGTTACTAGCAGACGATCACATTGAAAAAAGATTGTGAAGCAGGAAAGCCAAGTAAAGATGAAACTCTGTGCGCATGTGCAGTGGCCGTTTTTTGGAAAAAACTAGCGCCAACAGCGGCAGTTTTTTCAACCAAATGCAACAGCGCTTTAACTACTTGACCCGAAATATGGACATGATTGTGTTTATGGGTTATCCACTAATGTTGTTTTTAAAGCTTGCATATCCGAGGGTTAACAAGTTGTTATTCTCAAAGAATTTGGTGTTTCTTCAGCACCTGCTGATAGTAATATAAGAAAAACAAAAGCGCTTTGGTATTCAGAAGATTTACAGAAAGAATGTTTCAGAAGCTCCGAAGCAATTGCCCTTTTTCTGGAAACAATTTATCACAGAAATTCCAAGCTCAAACAAAATTTGTATTCTTACCACTCTTGATTGGAATCTTTCGGCTTTTGCGCATGATTCCTTTTACCATTCTGGCGACGAACAACAAACACATCGTCATGTTAGGTCATACTGAAAGGTTTTTACTGATAAAAACTTCTATTAGGACAGAGAAAATACTTTCATTTTCTCATGCATTTCATCCCCTAGTGCTGACTTACATAAATAAAATGCCGTAGGTAATATTTTTGACATTTTTGACATTACTTGTATCATACAACAATCTTTTTGGTCTTTTAAATCTTAGTCAATATACATTCTAATGTTATAAATAAATAAATTCAATATTAGTATTTAATAAATATAAATGAAATTCCAAATTCATGAATTCTTAACTCATAACCAAAATTCCAATTCAACAAAAAAAAAAATAAAAAAAAATAAAAAAAAAATAAAAAATAAGCAAATTTAAAAATTCCCTTTTGACCGAAGTCAAATGATAAAAAGAAATTTTCTACATTTTTTGAAATTTTTTTTTCTTCTGATACAAAAGAAAAAGGTAAAAAGCAGACGGGTAAAAATTTAAACGGGAATTGGATTTTGCCTGTGTTCAACTCCTGAATCAACACACTTACATTACACACACCGAATAATAATGAGGCGACATCGCTCACCTCAACCGACCAATAAAGAAAAAAGAAAAGAGAAATTTCAGCCACACTGAACATCAAACACACCACTGGAGAAGAAAAGAAAAGAAAGAATAAAAAAACCCTTTATGTTCCTATATATATATATACACACACACATAACAAAACTGAAACCTTGACAAAAGAAAAAGTAAAATAGAAAGAGATGAAAGATAAAAGAATGAATTCCTTTTTTCAACCAAAATTAATCCTGAATCTTTAAAAAGTTAAGTTAAGGATCAAAAGAAAATTACATTCAAAGAAAAAGTGAGTAACATACATAAAGCCGGATTCATCTGAATTAAATGAAGGTGGTCAGTGATCTGTGGCATGCATAATATATTTATCTAATTAATGGACCATTCTACGGAAGCTCATAAGTTGTTCCTTGATAACCCAATCAACCGAACGGGTTTTACCAGGCCAATTCGTCACGTGCTCTAAAGACCTTCTCTTCCCATGTATATTTCATGCAAACAACACAATTTAAATCCAATTTATGTACATGTCACTGGTTCAAATCCTCTTCTCAACCACAATTTGCCCATTAAATATTAGTCTAAAAATATAAATATTAAAGCCATAGTCTATACATTCTTTTTTTAAAACGTGGTTTTGGATCGTATTTCACATTTCTGCCACTAAACTCTATCCAACAATTTGTGCATGAAACTGAAAAGTGAAGTTTTTTGCATTCTACTGAAAGTATATATTGTGGTATCTTATTTTAATCCTCAAGTCGAGCCGAGTCGAAAAATCATTGTTTCGTAGCCAAAAAAATGTGCGCAACAATACAAAAACCCAAATGTAAATAATTTTTTAAAATATTTTACAAGTCTTTTCATTTGTTAACAATGGCATGCACATTTTTGGACTACAAAACAATGATTTTTCGACTCAGCTCAACTAGAGGATTAAAATAAGATACCACAATATATACTTTGAGTACAATGCATAGGTTATGACCTATAACCAATAACCAATGGGAGTTTCGTGCACGAAATGTTAAATAGAGTTTAAACAGTTTGGATTTTCTTGTACAAGACCGAAAACAAGATTTAAAAAAAACAAAAATTTAAAAAAAAGTCGTTTTTTTAAATCTCGTTAATAAAATGTCGTATCGGTGTTTACAGTTTGTCACGAAACATATTACATGACACTTAAATCGGTGGCAACAATTTTTAACAGAACTAGACACCTTATCACAAATTAAACCTAAGTATTGAGTTTCTGGTTTATGCAAGGTGTTTGACCGATTAAAAAACTAACCTGAGATATTAGAATCGACACAAATTTGCCAAAATTGCAGCCAAAGCGAACGGAAAATAGTGACAGAATTTCACGACAATTGTTGTGATTGTATGCAGTGTTGTATACACGACAATTTGAAACGAGATTTTTCAAAAATCTCGATCGAGACCTTTCAAATGAGAATGCATGTGATAAGACATTTAACAAAATCTCGTTATTTTGGCATTCTCGTAATGAAATAAATCTTGTACGAGAAATCGCAAACTTTCTATTTACGTATAGAAGTAAATATAGACTTAGAAACATGTCCACTGTAGGCCAACTATGCAACCGCCTATACAGAGTGCCAAAAAGTGTTGATGGTAAAATATTGTACACTATAGCAATAACCCGTCAAAAATGATGGTTCTTTTTATAAATTGAATATTTAAAAGGTTTACGAGATCAGATATTTTATAACTGAATAATTTCATGGCCTACATAATTTTTATTTATTTTTTAAAGTTTTTGGAACAGCTTTAAAAAAATTATTTTATATCTTATTTGAGCTTGGTGAGGGACATTGTTGGCCGCTGCTGGCAAGGCACTGCATCTGACGTCAAAGTTGGCATACCCCATGTTAAAAAACTTTACATCACAACTGGTAATCGCACAAATTCTCGATTTAGTCTCGCGTTTATCTCTTACTTTTTCAAATTGTCGTCAGCTTGTTTTCGCAACTTCAAGATTAAGTATTTTTCAAAAAATCGCTGAAAAATTATTTAAGAGTTTTAAAACATGCTTGATACAATAAACCAATAAAAACTGTGATGTCGTAAACCCTTTAAGATGTCGTGTCTATAATTTGAAATTTTCTCCACTTCGGCAGTGCTTTAAATAGACAATTATCATGGCGCCCTCAAACAGCGTTACAGCCAGACATACAGACATAGACAGTAATTATTTTACGTACTGTTTATTTCCCCGAACGGCTCGTAGCTATAATTTCTATTTCCAGTCCACTTTACCTAGTAAGATGAGGTCAACCCGCCGCAGGCGTTAGGCTAGATCATGAGAAAGGTGAACTGGAATTTGATATTCGTTCAAGGAAATAGCCTTGGCGATTATTTTATTTGAAGAATGTCTGCTAATTTTTATGACTTGAGCAAGAAAAATCTGACATTGCCTCATAAAAATTTGCATCAACATAGTTATAATACTCGCAGAGATAAATCAAATAATTATGAGTTATTGGTCAGTGTCAAATTTTATTTGAATATTTCTTGCTGGTTCACTCAATCCTGTGAATGCAAATCAGTGTCCAATAACTTAATAAAAAAATATCTCGACAGCAGACGGCCGCGTCA
>JH431720.1:177505-205114 GCA_000239455.1 Strigamia maritima | reverse complement strand
TTTTTTTTTTACCTAATTCTGGGCATAGCCCCCATATGTAAATAATGTTGTTCGTGATCGTGCGTTGTCCCATCCTGATTAAGGCCCTCCAGGAGTTTGAGCAGGATCTCCTGAGGGACCTTACATCCTCATCCTTTCAAATCTGCGAACTTGGTGAGTCGGAAATTGGAATCCAAATCATGCGCCACGGGATCAAACGGACGACGAAATATTTTCACCACCGAACCGGTCGCCGGGCCCAGTTCCAACTCAGCGGCGGCCAACGCCTGCTGAGTAATCACCGATGGATCCATTAAAAAGCTTTTTCAATCAAATTTCAATCTCGCTCGTCCCGAAAATGTGATCGGGAAATAGGGCTACAACACTCCCTTCAGCCTCTCGCACATCGAAAAATGGCGACCTCCCTTTGTCCCTTGAATTTCCTAAGTTCCCGGATTAGACGCAGCTTTCCATTGGCGGAAAGACCCGGATGTAAGCACTAGGGAGCAGGTAGTATTTTAACGTTGTGTTTACTTACGGAAGCTTTGACCGGTTTTGATTTAGTTTGAATTTTTTAATTGTTGCGGTGTGTTTTTTGGGGTTTGGAATGTTTTTATTTGAAGGAATAGTTTGAGCTATTTTGAATAATATTTTGTTTTGATTGTCGAGTTTGTTAATGGGGTTGGATATATTAAGTTTGGAAAACATGCAGGTGCCCACATGTTTTTAGAGAATACTACGGTAGCTGTATGTCTTAATGCATATATTTTAAAAAGTTTTAAATTAATAAATGGAATGATTTAATGACACTTTTGCTTTTGTTTATTTATTTTGAAATTTTCCAGGTTCCAAAAAGTACACATTTTCAAATAACACAAAAAGATTTAAAAATAAACTATACAGATTTGTTTTAGAAATAAAAAACTATTGATTTCCGACAAAAAAAACGACACTTTAGCACGAAAAAATAAAATTAACTCGTTTACAAACTTCCATTAACTGAATTCATATCTATTTTCTAATTCACGCGAATCCCGGAAGATGGCGCAACTCTCTCGTCTCTCTTCTTCACAAAATCCAGGTTTTATAACACTCCACAACCACCCTTACTTGTTAGATACTATCAACACAAATGGCGATGGATAACGTTGATGTTACCAAATCACTATTTGATCACGTGCAAAAAAGAAGACTCGATGAAGTTAAGCAAATTTTACGAGAAAACGACGTTAAAGTGAATTGTTTAGATGAGCATGGCATGACACCGCTCCAGCATGCGGCTTACAAAGGCATAAAATAATAAAAATAAGCCATACTATCCCTATTAACTAACAAAACAACATTTTAAATTTCAGGAGATAAAGAATTATGCGAAATTCTACTTGACCATGGGGCAGATGTCAATTCGAATCATCATGATCATGGATACACCACATTAATGTTTGCAGCACTCTCAGGAAATATTGCCACAACATTGCTTCTACTCCAATCTGGGGCATCAGTAAATGCCATCAATTCAGTTGGTAGAACTGCATCTCAAATGGCAGCATTTGTTGGTAATTGTCGATATTAAATCAATATTGACTTTCTATCTCGTGACGATATCGTATCGATGTAGAAATTTGATTTATATGTCAAATTGTCAATTTTATTTGGTATGGGATGGAATAAAATTCAGTTTTTTTTATTTTTTAGGTAACCACACTTGTGTCAGTGTCATCAACACCTTTATTTCCCAAGACAGCATTGATTATTATACCAAACCACAAGGCCTGGAATCAGAGGCTAAGTTACCGTCTCATTTATCCGGAGTTGTGCATCGCCTTGTTGTACGAGTCAACATTCACCCTGTAGGAATTGTTTTATTCCTTCAACAACATCCGATTCTTTTGGACTACGGTCCGCAAGTAGTGCGTGTTTTACAAGCGATGAGCGAGAAGGAAATGAAGCGAAAAGATACGAACGAAGTTCTAGGATTCAAACTTCACCTTTTGGCGTACGTTGTTGAATTTAGTTGCAAAAAAATGGGTAAAGATGAAGACAAGGAAAAAACATTGAATGGGATCATCAAATTGTGGGTCAAAGGCAGACCGGAGGATGGTTTTGCGGAAAATCTTGAACTTTTTATCCGACAAGGAATTCGCCAGTTCCAGTACCCCGACAGCGCTGTTTTGCAACAACTGGTACGCAGTTTAGCACCGGTTAAAATCGGCGATGATCCGACCGCTTTGTCGCTTGTTTGTGCGAGTATCAACGGTCAGCGGATGGCTGTGAACGATAATGTCTGTGCAACGTGTGGGGATACAGATTGTGATGTAAAGAAATGTTCTTCTTGTAAAAGTGAACAGTACTGCAGTCACAGATGCCAGAAATTGCATTGGTCTACCCATAAACAAATGTGTCCATTTCTAGCGCAGCAGCGGAAAGAAGTCGAAGCGGAAAATGCGGGTTTAGAAGAAGCACAGCAGAAATTAGAATAAATACAATTATCAAACAAGTACTCTTCTAATAAAAGCACATTAATTTAAGATTTTGTGATTGTCTTGTCTAAATTCTAGTCTTGCGTCATGTTGCTCGTAGTCTGAACAGTGGAAACTGCAAAATGCAAAAATAAAAATATGTCCATATGTGCTTGTAATTTCAGAAATACTTTCCATATCCAATGTTAGTGTAAGAAGAGTTTTTATGAATTGATAATGGTGTTATTCCATCCAGTTTTCGTAATGAAATAAATGATAAATTTTGTCTTTCTTGCTGTTGTTGTTGTTAATTTTTTTCAATAGATATCTTAACTTATTCACTTTAACTGTCTTAAAAGGGTTTTTGACCATATATGGGCAAAAATTTCACTTTAAGACAGATAAGTCAAATAAGTTAGGATATCTTAACGGATTTGAACGCGGCTAATATCACGAATTGAGTAAAGAATTTTTTAGTAACTACAAATAGAACCCCAATTAAATAAATAAATAAATAAATAAATAAATATGTATACCAAAGTAAGTTAATGCAAGGTACAATATGAAGAAAAGATGTGATGATCTGAACAAAGAATAAATTCAAATTTTTATTCTCTTATTTCTTGAATGAATAAAACTTGACTCTTAAAATCTTACAGTTATTTATACTTGAATAGCCTGGAACAATTTGGCAGAAAATCAACAAACTGTAGCCTCCTGCTTGTCACATGAAAAATTTATTTGAAAATGATTGTGTAACGATGTCACCTTAAGTGGGCTAAGAAAAAAAATTAAATCAAAAATCTTGAGTGCCAAAAAAAAGCAACAAAAGTTTATATTGGATTTGATATCAGGAACTTGATATCAGGTTTTACAGAAACCGCAGCATAAAATGGCTGATCAGGAGAAAGTTTCCAAAGCTGAGACTATCCAATTGAGAAAACGTTACATTGGGTAATATTTTCATTGATTATTAATTGACGGTTTTAATAATTAATGATTGATTTTACTTAATTAAGAAAATGTAAAAATTCGTTTTAAATTAACTAATTAGTTACCTACCTAATTATTAACAGATAATCCGCAAATCTGGTTTTAGTGCTTCAACAAATTAAAAATCTACAATCAAAAATATCAGTTAGATATTTATTAATATTTTTCCAAAAATAATTTCTCCTTAAATTAAATATAAAAATTGGGGAAGATAAGATTATAAATAATTTAATTTGATTTTTAAAAAAAGTTGTGAAGGTTGTTGATAAGTATTTTTGGTGATAACAGGATTCTTGTTACAAGATAACATTAGAACCTGACAGCTTGACTAAATAAAATCCGAAAATAAAACTTTATCTACGGTAACACTAAAACATGAGGTACTTAATAAATAGTCCTCACATTGAGACAACATAAAAAATAAAATAAAAATATTGATGTGGTGTTTAGATGGTCATTGAACTGAAATTATGAATTATGAATTCTTTACAGGGAATCATGTAAATTATTTTACCGCCTGGATCCACTGAAAATCACCCGTGCCAAAGGCCAATACATGTATGATGAACAAGGCAATGAATATTTAGATTGCATAAATAATGTGGCTCATGGTAATATAGTAATACAGTACTATTTTTCAAATTTATAATACCGTAACATAACTAATTTGTCCTTCATTTTATTTAGTTGGACATTGCCATCCATCAGTAGTCGATGCCGGATGCGAGCAAATGAAAGTCCTCAACACCAATTGCCGCTTCCTTCATGACAATTTAGTACTGTGTGCCAAAAAAATAACAGATCATCTGCCTTCTGAATTGTCTGTCTGCTTTTTAGTCAACTCTGGGTATAATTCATCCATTAACAGTCATTGAATTACTCTTATTAATATTTTATTTTCTAGGTCGGAAGCGAATGACCTAGCACTTCGATTAGCTCAAGCACACACCAAAGCCCATGATGTAATTGTTATTGATCAGTTGAGTTTATTTTGTGATTGCAATTGATGTCTACTTGCATCTGCTGAATTGTTAAATGTAGCACACACAGATGTGCTACAACGACATAACAACTATAAAGTATGGTGGCCTAGGAGGCTCATGTATTAAAACTGAAATTCAAGTTGCGCTCTGGCTAAGCGCGTGAGACCAGATGGTGTTTTGCTGCTTTGACGCACGAGTTTTAAAGTGTGCATGGGAATTAGGCTTTTAAGAGAGTGAGAGAGAATTAAGTTTAGCGGCACAAGTGGCTAGCTACATCGGCCATACACGCTGTAATCAGACAAAAAGAGACCAAGGGTTGTTTTAAGATGCAGTAGGGTGTTCCCTGTCGCGAGTTGATAAACAAAGAAGTGTTACTTGGCTAGAGATTTCAAATTGTCATTACCGTGTATACTCGCGCATAAGTCGAGGATTTTTGAACCAAATCTAGGCCTATTTTTCCAAATTCGACTTATATGCAGGTCAAAGAAACAAACTATTTTTTTTTTTAGAATTTTACAAATCACGTTCATTCAACATGCAGGGCACCTCATGGGCTATCAATAGGGTGGCCTGAACGTTGAACGGACGTGATTTGTGAATACCGTAAATGCTCGCGTATAAAGTCGAGGATTTTTGTACCAAATCCTGGTATTTTTCTTCCAATTCGACTTATACGTGGGTCAATGGTTTTTGACCCGTTTTAAGTCGGGGTCGACTTATATGCGAGTATATACGGTACTTTTCTGTCGTCCAAACATTTTAATATTACAACGGCTCATTCATCCATTCTTAGTGCTTATCATGGGCATCTGAATTCAACCATCGATATAAGTCCATACAAGTTTAACCATCCTGGTGGTCAAGGCAAGCCTGGCTACATTCATGTTGTAAGTTGGACAAAACCAAAACCAAATAATGTTTACACAAGTCCCTCAATACTAATTTGAAGGCTCCTTGTCCCGATGTGTACAGAGGCAAATTCAGAACTGAAGACTGGGCGGACGAAGACCTGGGACAATTATATGCCAATGAGGTTCGTGATATTGTGGCATCCCTTGCAACACTGGGTAAAAAGCCGCGTGCCTTCATAGCTGAGTCACTACTGAGTTGCGGAGGACAAATTATCTTACCGCATAATTACCTGAGATATGTTTACAAGTAAGATTCTAGGATTTCGAGTAGCAATCGATGGCGGAGTGAGCAAGTCTGGACATTTTACATAAATGGCAGTTAATTATGATTTGCATCTATAGATATGTGCGAGAAGCGGGTGGTGTATGCATTGCAGATGAGGTACAAGTGGGATTTGGAAGAGTGGGGAAGCATTGGTGGGGATTCCAGTTGGATGGTGATGGTAAAAGGCAATTTGTTTCAATTGAAAAATTTTGATATTTATATTGTTGTCAATTGTTTTTATAAGATATTGTTCCTGATATTGTGACTATGGGTGAACCAATGGGTAATGGACATCCAGTTTCAGCAGTGATTACAACGCAAGAGGTTGCAACAAGTTTTGCTAATAGTGGCATTGAATATTTTAATACAGTAATAGTTTTAGCTAAAGTTTATGCTAAATATCAATTGCTAAGACATTGAACCTAATGATTTTTAGTTTGGAGGTAATCCAGTAAGTTGTGCCATTGCTAACGCTGTTATGGACGTGATCGAGAAAGAGAAACTACGAGAAAATGCAAGAGATGTTGGAATCTACACAATCAATTTGCTCCAAAACTTGAAACAAAATCATTGCCTTATTGGAGACATTAGGTAAATCGAAAACTGGAAAAAAAAGAAAAAAAACTAGAACTTGTTGTAAAATATTATCTTACAGGGGTGAGGGACTTTTCATTGGTGTTGAGCTAGTGCTAGATCAAAAAACTAAACTACCTGCTATTGCTGAAGCACAACACATTGTTACTAGGTATTCTAGGAATAGTAGAACACAACTGAAGACCAAACACTATTTTGGTTTTGGTAATTGTTGAATTTTTATTTTTTATTTATTTTTATTATTAGAATGAGAGAAGAACATATTCTCTTAAGTACTGATGGTCCAGACCGTAATGTCCTCAAGATCAAACCGCCATTAGTCTTCAGCAGGGAGAATGCTCAACACTTGGTTGATGTTCTTGATAAACTTCTAAAGGAGGTTGACAATTCTGATAATCCTACTGTGATTTCAGAGAATACAAATAGTGCGTTACGAACACAAACCATTTAAAATTAAATTGTAAAACAAATTCTTATAATATATAAATTATAAATATAAACACCTTGTACTAGTTTTAACAGAATGTGGTTTATTTACTTCCGGTTTTAACTATAAACCTATAAAAAATAGCTATAAAATAAAACAAATTTATAATTTCATTTTTATTATGTAAAGTTAATAAATAATAGGTTGATTTTATTCACAATTTTTCTTGATTTAAATATTGTCAACTGGTTATCTTTATAAAAGTTGACACTGCGCGGCGCTAGTTATTTAAATCTCAAAATGGCTACCTACTAGCTACACGTCAAAAACAACCCAATTTCAGTCAATTTAAAATGAGCGATAAAAGAAACGGCGGTGCAGTAACCCAAGGAAAGAAACGATCGAAGAATTTCTACATTCAAAAGAACAAACGGCAAAAACGTAACTTTGAATTAACACCCGGCGTCAGAGGTTTCATAGTCACGTGTAACAACAACAAGGAACGAAATTGTATCCGAGAAGCGTACGACTTACTCAATGAATTTGCCGATAAACTTTACGGCCCGGAATCAGCAGAAGTAAATTCTAACTTTCCCAAATAAATATTTGAGAAAGTATTTAAAAAAAATTTGTTATTTTAGGACGCATGCGCAACATCCGACAACATCAGCATCGAAGAAGAGCTGAAAAAAGAAGTTGAAGCATTAAAAGATAAAGAAAGAAGATTTCAAGTTGTTGAAAGTGGTGTTAGGAACTGTCTTTTCATCCGAACAAAGGTCACACGATGAAATTTTTATTTTTTTAAATTTTGAAATTTTAATATTTTTTGGTTTATTTTCTAGTTGGAGGATCCCTGTGCAGTGATGTACGCCGTTTTGAATGAGATTGAAAAGACTAGGACTCAACGAACGAAATTTTTGCTCCGGATGTTGCCAGTAATGGACACGTGTAAACCGTTCATCGAGGATATCAAGAAGTGTATGGACACACTGGTAACGAATTTCTTCGCTACTGTTAACGAGGAGAATTCGACGTATGCTCTGACTTTTAAAATTCGGAATAACCATTCGTTGAAACGTGACGATTTGTTGCCCGCACTACTGGAGTTGATACAAGGGAAGAAGTTGGCGATTTCGCCGGATTTGAAGAATCCGGCTGTGGTGATTAATGTGGAAATTGTTTGTAAAACGTGCTGCTTGAGTATTGTGAAGAATTATTATAAGTATAGGCGGTGTAATTTGATCGAGTTTGCAATGAAGGGTGTGTTTGTTCCAGGGAAAAATGAGGAAATCGATGGAAAAGTGAAAAAAAATAAAAGTGATGTTAAAGAAAATGAAAATGAAAATGAAAATGAAAATGATGCGAAGGAAAATGAAAATGAAAATGAAAATGAAAATGATGTGAAAGGAAACGAAACTGATGCAGTTATCGAAGGCGAAAATAAAGAAATTGAAGTTAAGATTGAAGAGGATGTAAATAAAGCAGATTAACGTTTTTGTTTCCATGTATTTGTTTGTATTTGTTCGTGGAATAAATAAAATATGAATTTATTTTTTTTTTAAAGTATTCAGTTTTAAAGTACAATTTATGTTAAATTTTCAATTTTTCTTTGTGAAATTATGTACAGTATATTAGTACACTTTCTAGTTCACTTTTGAGTCCAGAACTCAACTGGGAAATAATTTGATATCTGCATTTCAAACAAATTACGAATAAATCATTTTCGTAGAAAAAAAAAAAAAAATCATGAATCGTTTCAAAACCCCCTCATTTCTTATTCCCCTTCCTTAAAATGTCTCGCAGCAAAGCTCATAGAAAAGTATCGAATTACAAGCCAACGCACTGCGCACGCGCATGCCAGCAGACTTGCTCCAGCCTGCTCCTCTCAGCCACTAGCCGTAATGAGCGATGAACAACCTGGTCGCCAACTGGCCTCAAGACAGGCGCAAACGAGCCGAAATTCTAACTGACAAGTTGAAAAAAGTCAAACAACACGCTTCCCAACACGGAATAAGTGAAACAACATTCAAATCATTATGTCATCATCATCCGCCGCTCACCGACAACTCATCGACGAAACCCCACGGCCGCACAAAACTCCTCGTGCCGAGCGTCGCGCTCCTCGTGGCCGCCGTCATCATCGGCCTCGGGTACACGTCCATGGACAAATTTCGGACTAACAAGTGCGCATTAGAGAACAATTTCTTCGTTATGGAAGTCACTCGGCCAGTGACCAATTGCAGTATCTGCACCGATGTGAAACAAGTTCGAATTCTCACCAATTTAACGCGAGAATTGTTTGCGCAACACGCGTACACGAGTCGGCCGTTTCTAGTCAAGGGCGAAACCGGAAATTGGACCGCGCTAACTAGTTTCAGTTTCGACTTTTTCAAACATTTATACCATCAAATTCCGTCTGGATTTGATAGTGTTGAAGAAGAGTGCCAGTTTTTTCCATTCAAAACCAATTTTTTAAGTCTAACAGATGTGTTCGAAATGGATAAAAACAGAGCGGAACTGAAGGGTGAACCGTGGTATGTTGGATGGTGAGTGTTGGAAAATTTGCAATTATTTATAAAAAGGGTGGTTAATGTATCGCAGCCGGCAACCAGATGGACTATGGAGCAGGATGCTCGCAGCACGACTCCCTATGTTAAAATTTTTGTTAGCGCCAGGAGAAGGTAATGCATCAACAATTTTAATGGCGGAAAACCAAAATTAACTAAATAAAACTGTTTTAAACTAATTTTTATCATTATTTCAAGAAAAATACTCTTAATACAACTTATTACTACCATATTACGTATTATTTTGTCGAAATTAATGATCGTATGGAAGTGCATTACAGTTTCCTGGCAACAGAAAACAAAATTTAACATTGGGAGTCGTGTTGCGACTATCAGCTTTTCCAGATGGTGTAGGTGATGCAGTTACCATGGCAACTAAGCCCCTAGAGGTGTCATTTATCATGTGTGTGTGTCCTTGAGTGGTTTGTTGGAAGTGAAATGAGTTCTTTTCTTCTCAATATTTGGATAATTCATGAGCCTTGTGCCTTTTATTTCCTTAATCTGCTCACTCATTTTTGTTGGCACATTTCCTTCTATTCATTCAAAGGGAGGATGCATGACCCTTTTCACACTCAAAGGAAATGCATTTTCTGTTTGTCCTTAATAAACCATGTAGAAATTTTTTCTACCAAATAAAATTTAAAAAAAAAAAAAAAATTTTTTTAATTTATTTCTTTAATTTTAATTTTAGGAGCAACTGTAACCCCGAAGTTGCAGCTGTTTTGAGACAACATTACCAAAGACCTCATTTCCTGCCTGAAGATTCAGAGAGCAGTGCTATTGACTGGATTTTCATGGGAGGAAGTGGCCAAGGTGCCAGTATGCATGTAAGTGGGTGTAAATTAATTGACATGATGTCATTTCGTAAATGCTTTTTAAAGCTTAAAAAAAAAAAAAAAATTCAGTTGCTCTTATGTTTTTTGAATGTTAATTTTGTTCATTGTAGTTGGATTACGTTCATAGGCCCTCGTGGCAAGCGCAAATCAAAGGCAAAAAAACCTGGCACCTGGTACCACCGCCAGAGTGCGAGCATCTTTGTCATGAATTGAAAGTGGATGTAAATCCAGGAGACATATGTGAGATTTTATTATGATTTTTATTATTTTTATTATTTTTTTATTTTTTAACTATTTTTTTTTTTTTATTATTTTTAGTTTTTTTAGATACAAATCAGTGGTATCACGATACCCTCATTCAACCTGGTGAAATAAGCATTACGATCGGATCTGAATATGATTAATTTTAATTTTCAATTATTCACCTCATTTTCTAGTCGATTTTTAGTTTATTTTCGTGTTATAAAAGTACTAATTTTCAATTTTACGACACGTGTACCTGAAATTCCTACTGTTATAATGGATTGTGCAATATTATGTATATTTATGACATTAATAAATTCAAGAAAAATTTTAAATAAATTAAAAATGTCGAAATTTGTAAGTTCCCGGAACTCTACAGGGGGCATATACACCACATGACAAAATGTCAGGATGACATCACTGCACATCTAATCTGCCATGTGCCCCATGTGCCCCATGTGCCTCAGTGCACCATGTGGGTGCGTTTTAATCCCTATATAAGACAGCTACATGTTCAAACAAAACTTTTTCGAACTTTTAACCCAAACGACTCGGATCTTAAAAACGTGGCAATAATGATTGGTAAATATTTCATCAATTATTTATTTATTTTCTGTTTAAAATAACATTTCTATTGATTTTGGCATGTTATAGACATGTTTAAAATAGGGTTTTAAATAATTGTGAGAAAGGGTTGAAATTAATAATTTTTGTGGTGAAAATGTTTTCTTTGAATGTCTTAGACGATCAAACGCGTGATGATGGGTATAAAAGACTAAAGAGAAGAAAAGAAAATCTCGCAAGGCACTAAAAAAATTATTCGAATATTTTATTCGTTTTTCATCACTTTTAATTAAAATTGAACTAATAATCGTTAATTTCTAGATAAAAATTCATTTTTTAAGTGCACAAAATGCAAACATTGGACTTACCGCAAAGGTAACTTGAAACAACACGTCAAGAAAATGCACCAACAAAACAATATCGAAGTAAAACCAACTCCAAATAAGAATTTCGTAAGTGAGAATGATTATGTCCAAGTGTGATTCAGCTAATTTAGATAAATTATTTTTTTTTTTTAGGAAATATTTATTTTGATGCATTGGAAAAAGAAATTATTGTACGAAATAATTAAATGAAGAAAAATATTATGTTCATCTGATTAAATTCACAGCCGGTGAAATGTTTTGATGTTTGACGGGAGTTTCGATCAATGGTGGCCGCGGCAAGTCAGCCTTTTGCCGTATGATAATACAGACAATCAGCGACTGCAGACAATTTAATAGAAAATGAAGACAATTTATTATTAATTTTACAATAAAAAGCTATTTTCTTTGTTAAATTACTTGTCAAAAAATATTTTGCACCCTTTATGAAATAAGTCATGTATTATATGACGGAATACCTTCTTAAAACAACACAAAAATATAAATGCTAAAGTAAACTTACCTCATTAATGCTTCGCCAACGTTCACTTACTGTTAATTCAATTGTATGGAGACGAATCGACGATGGTATTGTGTGAGACTCGGTATTGCGCATGTCATCAATTGGGATCAATTCGCATGATTTGAATATTGAAATTCCGAGAAAAATATTTTTTTTACACATTTATTTATAAAAAAATATTTACATAAAAAAAAAAAAAAAAATTCAGTAATAAGTTTCTCTGTAAAAATATCCATTTTTATTCCTACGGATTTGCCATTTTCGGAATTCGTCATAAAACATTATAACGAAAAAAAATGGCATTGGAACAAGCCACCATTCCCATCTAAAATAACACGACAACTTATATTCATTTTAACGTTAGCAAAAAATTGACGCTCACTTCAAAGGATAAGTACGAAGAACCGTATCCATTCCCGGCACATAGGCAAGAACGATAACGACAACAGTTTCAAAAACCAAAGAAAAATTCAGCACACGATTTCTAAAACATAATAACCTTGCATATTTGTATAGATTAATACTATACTATATACTGACTTCATTCCATGAGTAAAAATAGACAAAGTTCTAGTTTTGCAAATGAGCAAATCTGCCCACTGAACTTCAACGATAGCGAGGAAAAAAGCCGTTTGGCACGTAAATTCCAAAGTCTTCCTTGCTGAATAAGACTTGAAGTGAAATCACTAAGTTATTTCAGCAAATTGAATCGATTAATTAATTATTAGTACCCAATTTTGACCATACGAATCAGTGATGTCATTGATTCCTCTAGATTCCCAAGTTGCTCTTAGTCCCAACAATTTTTTCGGCATGAAGCCGTGTTGTGCCATTATGTAGAAGTAAATAAAAAAACCGGCACAAGCCTGGATCATTCCCATCTGCAAGTAGGAGACGTGAATAAGTCTGGAAAAAAATACAAACTAAAAAAAAATATCAATTTTTTTAAATTCATTTTTCATTTTACCTCGAGTTTACGAGTCTATCTGTCCGCGGGTTTCGAGGTTTCCTGGTCATTAAATCTTTTTCACCCCGTTCATAAGCCATAGAAATAGCGGGCACCATGTCTGTGCCGAGATCAATACACAGAATTGTGACCGCGCCCAAAGGTAGTGGAATGCCAATAATCATAAACATGAGAAAAGGACTTACTTCCGGAATTTTACTACTTAAAGTGTACGCGATCGATTTTTTCAAGTTATCAAAAATGAGTCGTCCTTCTTCAACACCGGTCACGATCGAAGCAAAATTGTCGTCCAATAAAATCATGTCTGCAGCTTGTTTACTCACATCGCTGCCCGTTATGCCCATAGCAATGCCGATGTCCGCTTTTTTCAATGCCGGGGAATCGTTGACCCCGTCGCCCGTGACCGCTACGATGGCTCCGAGTCGTTGACAAGCTTCGACGATGATCAGTTTCTGTTGGGGCGAAGTTCGAGCAAAAACCATTTCGGGGCATTGCATTAGAATTTCATCTAAATCGTTCGAATTTAGTTCTTTCAGCTGTGACCCGCTCACTACGCAAACTTTAGCTAGTCTGGAAAGGTGAAAAAAAAAGAGTTTTGTTTATATAAAAAAGTGTATTTGTTTGATTATTTACGCTTTGTTAACTGTGGATAAAGTTTTGTTTTGCTTTTCTGCAATTTCGTCCAATGTGTCGCCAGGTAAAGAAATTATTCCCACTTTTCGCGCAATCGCTTTGGCTGTGATTGGATGATCACCGGTGACCATGATCACTCGAATGCCCGCACTTTTGCACAAAGCGACTGCATTTGGAACTTCCGGTCTCGCAGGATCAATGAGTGACAAACAACCAGCATAACATAAATTATCCAATGGAAAATTAACGTTTTCACTATCAAATGCAAATCCTTTTTGAAATTTATTTTTTGGCAATTTAAGAAAACAAAAACCTAGAAAAGAAAAAAAATTTCAAAAATTTCAAAAATTTCAAAAATTTCAAAAATTTCAAAAATTTCAAAAATTTCAAAAATTTCAAAAATTTCAAAAATTTCAAATATTTTAAAGAGAAAAAAAATTAAATATCGCACATTATTACCAAGCACACGTTCACCCATTCCACCTAAATCAGAACACGCATCTTCAAACTTCTTTTTATGCGCCCCAGTTATCGGGACCTCAGCGCCATTCAAGTATATCGACGAGCAGCGTTGAAAAATCCTTTCAGGGGCCCCTTTCATCATTAAAATGTAAGGCGTATCACTTCCCGCGGGTGTCTCGTGAACTGAAACCTATATAAAGTATAGAGTATAAACAGAAAGAATAAGACGTTTGGGGTCCCTAAACCAAAGATAAATTCAATTACTTGATATTTATTATTGGAATTGAATGGAATTTCCGCCACTTTTGGATATTTCTTCCTCGTGGCTACTACTTCTTCGATGGTCACTGTCAATGCTGCAAATTTGATCAAACCGGCTTCCGAAGCGTCGCTGGTCGTTTCTCGCCTCAGAATGGGTATGTCGTCCTGGTTGAGTTTAAAGATGGCCCGGTTGCAGAGTATAGCCACTAAAGTGATCATCGTAAAACCGGCTTGATCTTTGTATCTTTTGGAATCTAAAATAAAAGAATTTCCTTCAAACAAAACTGGTCCTTAAACATTATTGCCACATTATAGTCCTATAGTCTTAACCCCATTACAGCGAAAAATATCGATTTGGTTATTCGCTAATCGCTATAAAGAGATTGGACAATTTGGCCTCAAGTGGCGTGCACCGGCTTGTTCTTCGGTTATGTCCACTTCTATTATTGAATCGTCTACCCAAGCATGGAGGACTGTCATCCTGTTTTGTGTCAGTGTTCCGGTTTTATCTGAGCATATTGTACTCGTGGAACCGAGTGTTTCTACGCCTTCAAGATTTTTAACTAAACAATTCTTTTTCGCCATTTTTTTCGCTGTTAAAGTAAGACAAACCTAAGAAAAAATGATTATTCAACTGTATGTATTGTTTATTTTTATTTCATCTTTAAGTACCGTGACAGTGGCTAACAAGCCTTCGGGAACTTTGCCTACAATGATTCCAATGGTTATAACGATTCCTTCGATCCATTCGTAGCCTAGGATCATGGAAACAGAGAAGCAAATGGAACCCAGAATAAAGGCAGCGATTGTAATAATTTTAATGAAGTGTTGAATTTCTCGAGCAATTGGAGTTTCTCCGCTTTCTATTCCAGACGCCAATGAAGCGATCCGTCCCATTATTGTGTTGTCACCGATTAAAACCACTATGCCACGTGCTTCACCTAAAAAAATAACAATGCTTCACTGCACAGCTTCACCATAATCATAATGCTTCACTGCGAAGCTTCACCATAATCATAATGCTTCACTGCGAAGCTTCACCATAATCATAATGCTTCACTGCAAAGCTTCACCATAATCATAATGCTTCACTGCGAAGCTTCACCATAATCATAATGCTTCACTGCGAAGCTTCACTGCAAAGCTTCACCACAAAGCTTCTCCGCACAGTTTCACCACAATGCTTCACTGCGAAGCTTCTTAAATCATTACCTTCAACACAATTCGTGGAAAAGAATGCGAGGTTTTTGGTTTCCAATGGATTTTTACTCGTCATTTCAACAGCTCGACTTTGCGGCTCAGATTCGCCCGTCAATGAAGAATTGTCGACTTTGAGTGATCTCACTTGTATCATTCGAAGATCGGCTGGAACTCGATCCCCCATCGCGATATCTACAATATCACCCACCGTCACTTCTCGCGACGGAATCAAAAATGTCTGCCCGTTGCGAAGTACGTGCGCCCTCTGCAAAAAATGATAATTCCATCAATTTATTTTCTTATTTCAATTTGAATAAAGTTTACAGGTGGAGCTAAACTTTTAAAAGAGTTCATAATTTGGCCACTTTTGTGTTCCTGATAAAAAGAGAAAATGCCGGTGATAATGACCACTCCGGCGAGCACGCATCCTAAATAAAGCTGAATTTTTACAATTAAAAAATTATTTATATATTTATTTAATTAATTTGTTACATTATCTTTATATGCTTGCGAATCGCGAGAAACTTGGATCCCATAAGCGATGAAGCAAAGAATCGATCCGACCCAAAGCATAATTTGGAATCCGCCGAATAAATTTCGGGCAAAAATGACCCAAGTTGGAGTTCCACCGGTCGCTGTCAATTCATTCAAACCGTATATTTTTAGTCTTTCTTGGACTTGTAAATCTGTTAAACCCTAGAATAATCCGCAAATATATTCCGGCCTTGTTTGATTTACTGTTTACCTTAGTCGGGTCGACATCTAACCGTTTGCACAAATCCTCAACAGGAATTTTATGTTCATCCTAAAAATTAATTCAGAATTGTCATCATTTTAAATCTTGAATTTATACTCACCATCTCCGCTTCCTTCTTCAGAGCTGACATTCTCTTCTCTTTTGTCTTCCCCTATTAATAAAATTATTTAAAAATAGTAATTTGCATAATTTAAAAATTTACCATTTTGAATTGTGTTCTTTTCAAAAAAACACAGAATTCAACTCTCCCACTTCTTTCGGACTAGAATGCAACTGAAACATTAACAATCCATGCAAAAGTACATTATTACAACGTCACAATATAATAAGACGCCTACTTTGGTGTTAGAATAGTAAATTTGATTAATTAATATTCCATTCTTCATTTTTTTAAAAATCAAACAGAAATAAAAAATAAAAGATTATATTTATTTATTTATTCATTTATTTATTTATTTATTTATTTATTTACATATTCACAAAATTAATACATCAACAAATAAAAATAATATTTCAACACGAAAAAAAAAAAAATCAATAATATGTTTCTCTGTAAAAATATCCATGCTTATATCTACGAATATGCCATTTTCGACATTCGTCATAAATCAATATGACTAAAGAAAATGGCAGCGGAACGAGCCACCACTCCCACCTGGAATAAATCAAAAAATCTTTTATTCTATATTCATTTCATAGCAAAAATAATTTTTTTTTTTTTTTTTTTACTTTAGGGGATAAGTTCGAAGAACTGTATCCATCCCCGGCGTATACGAAAGAATAATAACAACAACAGTTTCAAAAACCAAACCAAAATTCAGCACATGATTTCTCATTCCATGCTGGAAAATAGACAAAGTTCTTGTCTTGGAAATGATCAAATCAGCCCACTGCACTTCAACGATAGCGAGAAAAAAAGCCGTTTGACACGTGTATTCCAATGTCTTCCGAGCTGAATAAGACTTAAAGTGAAAGAAATCAACGATTAAATCAAATAATTAATTCATTAATTAATTATCAGTACCCAATTTTGTCCATACGAATCTTTGACGTCATTAATTCCTCTGGAATCCCAAGCTTCTCTTAGTCCCAATAATGTTTTCGGCATGAAGCCCATTTGTGCCATTATGTAAAAATACATAAAAAAACCACAAACAGCTTGGATCATCCCCAGCTGCAAATAGGCCATGTGAATAAGTCTGAAAACAAAGTTAAAATTAAAAAAAAAAAAAAAAAAAAAATCTAATTTTTCTATTTTTTTATTAATTTTCCTATTTTACCTCGCGTTGACGAGTCTGTCTGTCAACGGGTTTCGTGGTCTCCTGGTCATTATATCTCTTTCCCCCTTCTCGTAAGCCATGGAAATGGCGGGCACCATGTCAGTGCCGAGATCAATACACAGAATTGTGACCGCACCCAGAGGTAGTGGAATACTTATAATCATGAACATGAGAAAAGGAGCCACTTCCGGAATTTTACTACTTAAAGTGTACGCGATCGATTTTTTCAAGTTATCAAAAATGAGTCGTCCTTCTTCAACACCGGTCACGATCGAAGCAAAATTGTCGTCCAATAAAATCATGTCTGCAGCTTGTTTACTCACATCGCTGCCCGTTATGCCCATAGCAATGCCGATGTCCGCTTTTTTCAATGCCGGGGAATCGTTGACCCCGTCGCCCGTGACCGCTACGATGGCGCCGAGTCGTTGACAAGCTTCGACGATGATCAGTTTCTGTTGGGGCGAAGTTCGAGCAAAAACAATTTCGGGGCATGTCTTTAGAATTTCATCCAAATCGTTCGGTTCTAGGTCTTTGAGCTGTGACCCGCTCACTACGCAAACTTTAGCTAGTCTGGAAAGATAAAAACAGAAAGAAGAGTTTTGTTTATATAAAAAAGTGTATTTGTTTGATTATTTACGCTTTGTTAACTGTGGATAAAGTTTTGTTTTGCTTTTCTGCAATTTCGTCCAATGTTTCGCCAGGTAGAGTAATTATTCCCACTTTGCGCGCAATGGCTTTGGCTGTTATTGGATGATCACCGGTGACCATGATCACTCGAATCCCCGCACTTTTGCATAAAGCGACTGCATTTGGAACTTCCGGTCTCGCAGGATCAATGAGTGACAAACAACCAGCATAACATAAATTATCCAATGGGAAATTAACATTTTCACTATCAAATGGAAATCCTTTTCCAAATTTATTTTTTGGCAATTTGAAGAAACAGAAACCTACAAAAAAAAAAAAAAAAAATTAACAAAAGAAAAAAATATTAAAAAATTTGCATATTATTACCAAGCACACGTTCTCCCATTCCACCCATAGCGAGACATGCATCTTCAAACTTCTTTTTATGCGCTCCAGTTATGGTCACCTCGTTTCCATTCAAATATATTGACGAGCAACGGTCAAAAATCCTTTCAGGGGCCCCTTTCATCATTAATATGTAAGGCGTATCACTCCCAGCGGGTGTCTCGTGAACTGAAACCTATAAACAGAAAGACTGAAACGTTTGAGGACCCAAAACAAAAGATAAATTCAATTACTTGATATTTATTATTGGAATTGAATGGAATTTCTGCCACTTTTTGGTATTTATTCCTCGTGGCGTCAACCTCTTCAGGAGACAATGTCAAAGCTGCAAATTTTAGCAAACCCGCTTCCGAAGCGTCGCTAGTCGCTTCTCGCTTTAGGATAGGAATGTCGTCCTGGTCCGGTTTAAAAATGGCCCGGTTGCAGAGTATAGACACCGTAGTGATCATCTTAAACCCGACTTGATCTTTGTACCTTTTGGTATCTACATAAAACTAGTCATTACACATAATAGACCCATCCCTATTACTAGTACAGCGAACTTGATCATTCGCTATAAAACGATTCCCTTATGGAAATGGTGCGCTGTTTACTGCAACAATTGGTTCTGCCAACTAAAAGTGGCAAAATATGTTTGCAGCAATTTCATAGTCATATTGACACCAGAAGAATGCCGATCCAGCGATAGGTTCGGTGATTCAGTCCTTGTGCCGTCAGCAGATGCTCACGCACTTTATCTGCATTGACAAATTTTGAGGTCTTCCTATTCAACAATTTATTTGCAAACAATTTACTGCAACTGCAGATTCTACTTTTTATATTGCAGTAAAATTGTGAAATATTGGCAGCAAATTGTCTGCAAACACTGCAAAAAGCTGCAGGTCCATTTTCATAAGGGTTGGGCTGCAGAAGGAACATGAACATGTACCAGCTTGTTCGTCGGTTATGTCTATTTCTATTATTGAATCGTCCACCCAAGCATGGAGAACTGTCATCCTGTTTTGTGTCAGTGTTCCGGTTTTATCTGAGCATATTGTACTCGTGGAACCGAGTGTTTCTACACCTTCAAGATTTTTAACTAAACAATTCTTTTTCGCCATTCTTTTCGCTGTTAAAGTAAGACAAACCTAAGAAAAAACGATTATTCAATTGTATGCATTGTTCATTTCATGTTTAGTACTGTGACAGTTGCTAACAAGCCTTCGGGAACTTTGCCCACGATGATTCCAATGGTGAGAACAATTCCTTCGATCCATTCGTAACCTAACACCATGGACACAGTGAAGCAAACGGCGCCCAATGCAAAGGCAGCAATCGTAATAATTTTAATAAAGTGTTCAATTTCTCGAGCAATTGGAGTTTCTCCGGTTTCTATTCCGGATGCCAACGAAGCGATCCGTCCCATTATTGTGTTGTCACCGATTAAAACCACTATGCCACGTGCTTCACCTGAAAAAGAGAATATTACAGTATAATGCTTCACTGCGCAGCTTGACCACAAGGCTTCTGCGAAACTTCTTAAATCATTACCTTCAACACAATTCGTGGAAAAGAATGCGAGGTTTTTAGTTTCCAATGGATTGTCACTCGTCATTTCAACAGCTCGTGTTTGCGGCTCAGATTCGCCCGTCAATGAAGAATTGTCGACTTTGAGTGATCTCACTTGTATCACTCGAATATCGGCGGGAACTCGATCCCCCATGGAGACATCCACGATGTCACCCACCGTCACTTCTCGCGATGGAATCAAATATTTCTGACCGTTGCGGAGCACGTGCGCTTTCTGCAAAAATAATAATTCCATCAATTTTTATTTTTAATTTTTTAATTTGAATTTGAATAAAATTTACAGGTGGAGCTAAACTTTTAAAAGAGTTCATAATTTGGCCACTTTTGTGTTCCTGATAAAAAGAGAAAATGCCGGTGATAATGACCACCCCGGCGAGCACGCATCCTAAATAAAGCTGAATTTTTACAATTAAAAAATTATTTATTTTTAAATTATAGATTTATTAATTAATTAATTTGTTACATTGTCTTTATATGCTTGCGAATCGCGAGAAACTTGGATCCCATAAGCGATGAAGCAAAGAATCGATCCGACCCAAAGCAAAATTTGGAATCCGCCGAATAAATTTCGGGCAAAAATGACCCAAGTTGGAGTTCCACCGGTCGCTGTCAGTTCATTCAAACCGTATGTTTTAAGTCTTTCTTGGACTTGTGAATCGGTTAAGCCCTGGAAAAATAATTAAATAATTCCAGCTTTGTGTGATTTACTATTTACCTTGGTTGGATCGACTCCGTAACGTTTGCATAACTCGGCAAGCGGAATTTTATGTTGGTCCTAAAAATAAATTTGAAATGAAATTGATAATTTTCGTCATTTCAATCATAAATTTACTCACCATTTCCACCTCCTTCTTCAAAGATTCCATTTTTTCATTTTTTTTCTTCCCCTATTAAAATATTAATTTTTTTATAATAAAAAAATCATTTATTTTCAATAAAATGTGCATAATTTACCATTTTGATAAGTGTTCTTTTGAAAAACCACAAAAATCACCTATGCAACTTCTTTTCGTACTGGAATGCAACTAAAACACAGAAAATCCATGCAAATTTCCCATTATGACGTCACAATAAAACCAAACAACAACTTTGTTAGAGCAGTAAATTTATTATTTCTATTTAATTCATCACTGCACATTCAATTTAATTTCAATTTAATAATACTGTACTGACAGTTTTGAAAGCGATTGATCTATAGTAAACCCTTACAATTGCTAAGTAAAGCCATTTATAATCTATATATACAGAAATAAAACTTTTCCATTTCTTGATTTCTTTTATTATATCACATTATGTAAATGATTTTTTTTTTTTTTTATTTGATTTTTTTTTTTTTTTTTTACATAATAAAATGCACGACACTAGAAGTTGATTTCTACAAAAGGCGAAGAAATGAATATTAAGCAAGCAATATAATTTGATTTGTCCACAAACTAAAAACCTTTCAACTTGAACATCGTAATTTTTTTTTAAATGCAAATGTGTGAAAATATAATATTTATATAATTTTTTTTGTTTTGAAATCACATTCTTTAATAATAAGTTTCTCGTTCGACCCATCCGCCAGGATTACGTCTCAGGATGTATTTTCTACATTCGTCGTAGATGAAAATCGTGATGCTGAATGGAATGGCTGGTAGCCACCAAACAAATCTAGATAAAATTAATTCATTAATTAATGTTGGATTTTGTGTGGATGAGGAAGATTTACGTACTTTAATGGGTACATTCGCAATCCTTTATCAAGACCGGGTGTGTAACAGAGAATACACGCGAGGACAGTTTCAAAACACAACCCAAAGTTCATAACGTGATTACTGCAAAAATAAAAGAAAGAGTAAAATTTAAATGTAATTTGCCTAATACATACACTAGGATTAGTTAAGATATAACATTAAATTGTCATTTTAAAGTCACACAAACATACCTCAAAAATGCACTTTTTCGTCTAAAAATTGCACTTTTTAGCCTAAAATTGCACTTTTTAGCCTAAAATTGCACTTTTTGGCCTAAAATTGCATTTCTTTTTGTTGCATTTTTTTGTCTAAAATTGCTTTTTTTGTAGAAAATAAAAATAATGCATATTTCTGTCTAAAATTGCACATTTCTGTCTAAAATTGCACATTTCTGTCTAAAATTGCACATTTCTGTCTAAAATTGCACATTTCTGTCTAAAATTGCACATTTCTGTCTAAAATTGCACATTTCTGTCTAAAATTGCACATTTCTGTCTAAAATTGCACATTTCTGTCTAAAAATTGCACATTTCTGTCTAAAATTGCACATTTCTGTCTAAAATTGCACATTTCTGTCTAAAATTGCACATTTCTGTCTAAAATTGCACATTTCTGTCTAAAATTGCACATTTCTGTCTAAAATTGCACATTTCTGTCTAAAATTGCACATTTCTGTCTAAAATTGCACATTTCTGTCTAAAATTGCACATTTCTGTCTAAAATTGCAGATTTCTTTCTAAAATCACATTTCTTTCTAAAATTGCACATTTCTGTCTAAAAATAGCCATTTTTATGCACTATTTAGCACAAAATCATTTTTTACCTGCACCACTAAATATAATAATTTACCAAAAAATAACTTACGTCATTCCTTGATGAAATAATGAAAGACGTCTTGTTTTACAAATGATAAGATCAGCCCATTGCACGACCACAATAGACACAAAAAAGGCAGTTTGACAAGTATATTCTAATTTCTTCCGATCATCGTAGGTCTAAATATTAAAAAAAACCAAAAATCAAACCAAATAATCAAAACAACAATTCTCTTCATACCCATTCTTGATTATACGAATCTCTCAAGTCATTTATACTAGACGCATCCCACGATTTCCTCAACCCGAACAATTTCGAGGGCCAAAATCCATTTTCAGCCATAATGACGAAATAACTGAAAAATCCCGCGCTCGCCTGAATCATCCCGATCTGTCCGTACGACATACTAATAAGTCTGAAACAATATTTAAAAAAATTAATACAATTAATAAAATGACGTAAAACTCGAATTCGTACCTCTCATTGACGAGCTTGTCGCGGAAGGGGTCACGCGGTTTGCGTTTCATTATGTCAGTTTCGGCCTTTTCGTAGGCTAGCGAGATTGCCGGCACCATGTCGGTGCCTAAATCGATGCAGAGGATGGTGACGGTTCCCAGTGGTAATGGGATGTTCGCGACGATGAAAAAGAGAAACGGGCTGATTTCCGGTATGTTACTGGTTAAGGTGTAGGCGATGGATTTCTTTAAGTTGTCAAAAATCAATCGACCTTCTTCCACGCCCGTTACGATCGAAGCGAAGTTGTCGTCTAGTAAAATCATGTCAGCGGCCTGCTTGCTCACATCACTTCCAGCAATTCCCATGGCAACACCTGCATTAATTTGTTTATATCAGGAAAATTACTAATTTGGATATTTATAATAAATATTTAGGTTAAGATGACAAATGAAGTCGTTTTAACACAAAAAATCGTCATCTTAACATAAACACCCGTCATTTTGACATTAAAAACTCGTCATTTTGACATTAAAAACTCGTCATTTTGACATAAAAAACTCGTCATTTTGACATAAAAAACTCGTCATTTTGACATAAAAACTCGTCATTTTGATATGAAAACTCGTCATTTTCACATGAAAATTCGTCATTTTGACATGAAAACTCGTCATTTTGACATGAAAACCTTAATTTTGACATGAAAATCGTCATTTTGACATGAAAATCGTCATTTTGACATGAAAATCGTCATTTTGACATGAAAAACCGTCATTTTGACATGAAAACTGTCATTTCGACACATATCAACAAGGTTGAACTAAATTACTAATTTTTCTTACCAATATCGGCCTTTTTGAGTGCTGGCGAATCATTCACGCCATCCCCAGTGACCGCAACAATAGCTCCTAATCGTTGACATCCTTCGACAATAATCAATTTCTGCTGCGGCGAAGTCCTAGCAAACACAATCTCGGTATGATTCCTCAAAACATCATCCAACTGTTCCTGCGTCATCTCCTTCAGCTCCGAACCGTGCACGACAGCAGCATTCGCCTCCCTACACAAACCAACAAAAACACATTAAACCCCCAGCGCCAAAAATTCAAACTAACAACCACATACTGCAAATTAACTTCCTCTAATGGAATCTCCATACGAGTAGCGATATCCTCAACCGTCTCATTGCCCTCCGAGATAATCCCGACCGACTTAGCAATCGCCTTGGCAGTGATTGGATGATCCCCAGTGACCATAATAACCTAAAAATATATAAATATATAAATAAATAAATAAATAAATAAAAAAACTTTTTTTAAAAAATATATTTAGTTAATCACTTTGATGCCGGCGCTCCTGCACTTGCTCACGGCATCCGGGACGGCGGCTCTGGGCGGATCAATCATGGACATAAGTCCAACGAATCGGAGTCCAGTGAGTGGAAAATTTTCTTCATCGCTGTCGAATGGATAACCGGAAGGAAATTTTTCTGGTGATAATTTTCGATCGCAGAAGCCCAAAACTCGTTCTCCGAGACCTCCTAGTTCCAAGTAAGCCTGATTGAAAGCGTCTTTCCAGTCTTCGCTCATTGTTATTTCTTTGTCGTCCATCAGGATGGTCGTGCAGCGTTCCAGGATTCGTTCGGGGGCCCCTTTCATCACGAGGAGGTAACCTGGTTCCTTTGAGTCATCTTCGTGAATAGATACCTGAGGTTTAGAAGATTTGATATAAGAATTTGATCAAATTTGTTTTTAAAAAAATATGAAAACTTGCTTGATATTTGTTGGTAGAATTGAACGGGATCTCGCAAACGGATTTATTGCGTTGTCGCATTGTTGCGACGTTACCGATGGCGATTTCGATGCATTTTAAGAGTGCTGATTCTGATGCATCACCGGTTGTTTCACTGTTTTAAAATTATTTTTTATTGTTTTGTTTTTTTTTTTTTGTATTTGTTAATTTTTTTTTTTACCGTTTTAAGATGGGCGCATTTTCCTGTCCGATTTTGAATTCTGCGCGATTACAGAGAGCGGCGACTCGTGCTAATGCCAGGAAGCCGATCGATGTTTTGTCGTATTGCAATCCGGACTGGTTTTCAGTCGTGTCCACTTCTATGATTTGGTTATCGAACCACATGTGCGCGACTGTCATCCGGTTTTGGGTCAAAGTGCCAGTTTTGTCCGAGCAAATGGTCGAAGTTGAGCCCAATGTTTCCACTGCTTCCAAATGCTTCACCAGGCAATTTTTAGCCGCCATTCGCTTAGCAGTCAGAGTCAAACATACCTGTAATATTAATTAAGAAGTAAACATCACTAAATAAATAATACTTACATTACATTAATTAGAACAGAATTTTAAAGCAAATTTTGTATTTTTGCATAATATTTACATTTACATCAATTTCAATGTAATTATGACAAAATTAGTCATTTTTACATATTTCTCTAAATTTCAATTTCAATTTTAAGTCTACAAAAACTTATTTTAACGAATCCTTACAGTGACGGTAGCGAGAAGACCTTCGGGGACATTAGCTACGATAATTCCAATGAGGAAAATGACGGCTTCCAACCATTGATACTGAAGGATGAACGCGATTATAAAAAAACTAACGCCCAAGAAAACAGCGACCCCGGTAATGATATGAATGAAATGTTGAATTTCCTTTGCAATTGGCGTCTCTCCAGACTCCAAACCGGACGCCAAATTTGCAATTCGACCCATCACCGTTCTGTCGCCAGTTGATATCACAAGTCCTCGGCAAGTTCCTAAAATTAACATAAAAAAATGTAATAAATTGTAATAAATTGTATTAAATTTGTTGTTTTAATTCAAACCTTCGACTGCATTGGTTGAAAAAAATGCAAGATTTTTAGTTTCCAGTGGATTCTCGCTGGTGTATTCGGGATTTCTCGATTGCGGCTCTGATTCGCCGGTTAAAGACGAGTTATCGACTTTGAAACCGTGCGCTTGTAATACTCTAACGTCCGCTGGCACGCGGTCTCCGAATTTTATCTCTACGACGTCGCCTACTACAAGTTCTTCGGCTCGGATTGAGAGTTTTTGCTCGTTTCTGATAACTATAGCGTACTAAAATATTAAAAAATCGATAAAATTAGTTCAAAGTTTTAAAAAATTGGAATAATGATAATTCGTATGTTTGTGCAGTGATATGTACCTGTGGTACCATACTTTTAAACGATTCCATAATTCTAGAACTTTTAGCTTCTTGATAATATGAAAAACATCCAGTGACAATGACTACAGCAGACAATACAATGCCAAGATACAACTAAAAATCAATAAAAAGTGAAATTCATGCAAAAATATATAAATATTTCATAAATAATAAAAAAATATTTCATACTGTGATATTTTGTGGCATAAAAAGTGTTTTGAAATAAAACAATAATAAAAATTAGAAAAAAATGTGCAAATTTTGAGTGTTTTTTTTATTTAGATTTTTTTAAAAATTTTAAATACCTGAGGTATCAAATCTTTAAACGAGTCCATAATTTTAGAGCTTTTAGCTTCTTGGTAGTAGGAAAATATGCCCGTAACAATAACAACAGTAGCTAATACAATTCCCAAGTAGAGCTATTTGTTTTAAAAATACAAATTTTCATGTTAAATAAAAACACTTTAGATTCATAAATCAATATCACATCATTTATCGGTACAAAAAAATAAAAAATCCAATTCAATTCCATTCTCATGACCGAAAAATATCAAAACTGATTGAAAATGATAGAAAACCTGATTCGAAAAGTGAAAAAAATGACATAAAAAGCATCAAAACAAAATTTTTGCACAAAAATAGAATCTTAAATCGATTTTATAAATCAATTTTGTTCATTTCCCCACTTTTCAAATGCAATTATACTCTTTCTGACTATTTACATTATCGGCTACTGGATTTTCTTGAGTAGCAGCCGTGATTCCATAAGCTACGAAGCACAAAATAGCTCCGACCCATAGAAGTAAAGCAAATCCTCCGAATAAATTTTTACAAAATTTAATCCATTCTGGCGTTGTTTTGGGCGGAGTGAGAGCATTTGGTCCATCGCGAGCTAAATTTTCTTTCGCTTGTTCATTAGTCAAACCCTAAAAACACAAAAATTAAATTAAATAATAAATTCAATAAAAAAAATTTCAAAAATTTACGGTTGTCGGATTTGTTTGAAGGCGAATATAAAGATCTTCGATCGCCAATTGATGTTCGTCCTAATAAAAAAAAAAAAATAAAATTATCATTAAAAAGAGGATATTATTATAATTATTATATAAAAACTCACCATAGACAGTTCCTGTTTGAGATCGTCCAAATCATTTTCTTTTTTCGTCTTTATTTTCACTATTTTATGCCGAGGCTGAAGATATAAATGATACAAATTTTTATATAATTTTAACTTTAAAAATGTCATTTCCACGTTTAATAACAGTAATAAAAATTTCTTTTCATATGTAAAGTAGAAAAAAATGATGACCTTGATGCAAATGCGGCGAAGAAAGAAAAAAAAATTAAGAAGTAAAAAAAAAAAAAACAAAGATAGAACCAGATTGATGCAATCGTGTGTGAAAAATTCACTGACCACGAGCTGTGTTGACACGACGATAATTATTTCCGCTATATTTTAATCTGCGGTGATTAATCGTTATCGTAAAACAAATTCGATTTTAGTAAGATGCTTTAATTTAAAAAAAAAAAAAAAAAAANANANANANATATATATATAT